>NJFT01000229.1:0-62924 GCA_002221725.1 Scedosporium boydii
TCGTCGGCCGTTTACTGCAGTTGCGGCGGGCCTCGCTTCGCCCGTCGCCCGCGCCGCAAGCCAGCATTTCTAGTGTAGCTACGTCGGTTGGATGTGTGCGCTAGAAAGCAGTTCTCGAACCCTTTGTTTTTTTTTCTTTCCCCGTCCCCTCCCCCCCGTCCTCCATTTGTCAAGTTGCAACCCAGATTCTCTCATATAATCATAAGTTTATACGCCCCCCCTTGGCTTTGCTGGCATCATCTCATCGAATGGGGAAGTATTGCTAAAAAGGGAGACAAGAGTGGCTGCTTTAGATTCTCGCAACCCCCCCTTGCTGCTCTCATCGGCCCATGTGGAATCACTTGGCGGCCGACGTGGTAAATTCTGGCGTATTAGTCCCTTTCGGAGGAATGGGGAAGAAGGAATTGAATGAGATCAAATACCAAGATGGTGCGTGCATTGGCATTGGCATTGGCACGAGCACCGCGGACGAAGGAAGTACGAAGGAAGTACGAAGTCTTAGTTCCGTCGCCGCAATAGGACACCCTTCCCAGATTGCCTTCGCTCGGCGGTGCTGCTGCGCTATTACACTCCCCTTTCAGCTCCCGTCGTGCTTTTCCCTCGTTCCTTCGTACGTGGGATGTGGGATGGTCCAGGAACAGCCGCAAGCCTGGCTCCTCTCCCCTACTTGTCTCTGAGCACTAGTCTGCGGCTCCATGCAACCCGCCAAGTATCAAACATCGATTCTAAGCCGCTAGACCATTTCCAAGGATGCTGTCCGCCTCCCTAGTTCTGCGCTATGCTTTGTCCTTGACCGGTCGGCCGGGAACAAGCAAAGTCGACGGTCTCGTGACGATAATCGCCAGTTGAGGCTTTCCACTTTCCACTTTCCATTGTCCGGCACGGATGCTACAGTATCATTTATTACGTCTTTTTCGATCGTCGATGCGAATGTGATGCATGCGACGCAAGGGAAGAGAAATAAAATAAAATAAAATAAACCTACACAATTTCTTTTTCTGGAGCTTTTCTCATCAAATATCCTCGACTTTTCGAGAAATCAATCTGAGATGCCTTTGTCCCGGTCTGGTCCTTCAGCCCCAACCCCTACTACGAGATACTGGAGATGGCGCTTGGCATCCTCTCTCCAGAGCCTCTTTCGACCCAAGCTTGATAAAAGAGACTCGGGAGCAGACGCCGGGAACGAGTAGAGAATAAATAAATAAATAAATAAAAAATATTAATACGTTCAAAAATAAAAAGTAATATTCTCCATCACAAAATAGAATTTATTGTCGGCATCCTCGAAAGAAGAGCAGGAAATAAAAATGGTGCCAGGCCGAGTGAGACTCGAAAAGAAAAGAACAAAGTTTGGGCGTCATGCATTTGTGTGCAAGAAGTGAACCCAAACCCGATTCGGAGAGCAGCATCTTGAGGTGTCTGAAAAGAGAGAAGAAGAAAAAAGACGCCGGATTCGGAATGAGAGCAAGGGGAACGTGGAGATGTGCTGGAGGGTGGGAAAAGTGAAGGAAAGAAGCAATTTTACGTGGCAGGTCCGAGGTGTGAAAAATCAATAAAAGGCTGGACCGGTCAATGGCGCAGTCTTGCTTTTTCTTCGAGGTTTCCTCATCCTCTCATCCTCTCGTCCCTTGTGTCTGATCCGTGGAGCTATCGGAAAGGGGACAAGGAAGGGCGGGAGGATTCGATGCTAGTGTCCACGATGATCCCGAATGTGCCCCCCTGGTACGAGAAGAGAAGAACGAAAATAAGACGATTTGTTTGTGATAGAGTGGCGTCTTGGAGAAAGACATCCACCCCCCGTACTTCGTACTCCGTACATATCTCAAGTGACCCTGGGGAGAACACAGATCAAGATCATTAATGCGTCACTAATTCCGCAGGCCGCCACCAACCCCAACCCCAGCCTGAGCCTCCTCGGCTGCGAAATACGGCTACGAAGAGAGTGATCAAAAACAGCTGCGGCGATGGACGACGTCAGAGACAGACCCCATCGCCCGACTCCCCAAGTCAGTCACTGCTTCTGGGATCTAGCGTCTGTTCTCTGCGCTTGAACGTTTTCAGACCGCACTAATCTGGGGCGGACGCTAAGGATAATAACGCAAAAACGATAATGGCAAATAGACGAGTGGGTGATGGGACGATTTAAAATTCCGATCACTACATGAAGGGGGCACGCGGGCGATGGCACCAGCATCTTTTTTTTCAATCCGGGGAAAAGTAATCAGCCTCGATAATTGATATCGTAAGAGTTCTCAAGACTGGAGAAAAGACGGCTGGGCTATCTGACGATATCTGCTTGCTTTTTTTTGTGAGCTTCACTTTTCATGCCCCGTGTTTCTCTGCCAGACAGGGAGGGAGGGAGGTCTGTCGCTGCTTGAGAATTGACTCTCATAACGGCCTCCTTCTTTCTGCAATGGAATGTCGGAAGAAACTCGATGTCTCAAGCGAGCCAGTTATGTTGCCGACAGCGGATAGCGGATTGCGTCCGCTGCAATGATGGCCAGGTCAGGTCAGACGATACCTCCAGCATTAATCCACACGCACTACAAATAATAGGTGATGATCCAGGTACAATCTCAATCTCGATCTCAGCACCCAAGCATGTAAGAGGCAGGTAAGCATCTCCCGTCGTCGGATGGGAGCGTCAGCTAATTCTCATCGACCAAAGACAAGACAAGGCATACTTTGATGAACGATGTTGATACCCGACAACGCGTCCACCATCCTCCATGCGTCAGCATTCCAGCTTCCCAGCTTCCCAGCTCAGCCCGTTGTGCATTGCGCCTGCACTGCATATAACCTCAAGACGGGCCTGCCACGGGACGGCTTACGGCTCAGACGAGATCGAGAGAAGAAGAGATGCGAGATGCGGGCGCTGTAGTACGCGGGAAGTGTATTTCCGTGCTTCCGTGTGGTAAGACGAAAGCAAAAATTTTTTGTAGATTTATTCTGCGTAGCATGCATTGCTTTCGTCCACGTAGGTGAGATGTGATTTATAAGATCTCGGAGCTCTGCCGCGATTGGGTCGCGGCCGGGACGGACTTGACCCGGCGCGGACGCCTTTTTTTTTCGTCACCCTGTCCTGTCCAACCACCCTTCATTCCCTCCGAAGGGCCTTTTGGCATATGTAGGGATGCCTGACTTACGAACAAACGAGGGGAAGAAGGAATGAGAGGGAGGATTGTGTAATCCTCGGGTGGCTTCCAATAGGACGTCGGAGATGGCGTTGTTCGCACACCTTCGATATGCCCGCTGCACACTTTTGACCGTTTGAGGGGGTTCGCTTGTCTGAGACTAAGTGAAGCGAGACATCCGTGACGATAGGGTTGGGACTGTGGAGGGGGCGTTCGTGAGAATCAGTTGATATGTTTTCGCCGACACATTGGAAGGGGATGATATTGAAGATTTATTCTTACACCGCAGAACCATCGCCGTTCTGGTTCCGCTCAGTCGAACCAGATCGACCAGGCCATCAACTTCAATGGCTGGCAAGTAGTTTAATTTTTTTTTTTTTTTTTTTTTTTTTTTTTTTGATTTATTTCAGTGAGTTGGACTGGCAGGATCGGGCCAATACGTTTACAGTAGAGTAAACTGTGAACTTCACTTCAATCAAGACCGAGTCGATATCCAGTCACCACGTCTAGCATCTCGGCGTATCGCTACGGAGAGTCCAGCTCAGTGCTACTTCGATGGCTGGTAGTACTAGTTTCGGTGGTCGAAGCAGTAATACTTGAGAAATCACAACGCATCAAGGTCACCTTCGTCCACGTTCGCGCGCTCTCATCCCGGCTAGTGGTGGCCGACGATGATCGATGATAGACTCGCCGTTTCACTCACAAACGTGACTCTCTTCCGGATCTAGAATGAATGACAAGAGAGACCCCCAAATAATCTTTAATGCAGGATCAAAGACAAACATATAAACAAACATAAAATCCAAGACAGTGAGAGACCTCAGTCCGAGACGAAACAACAAACGCCCCGCGCATGAAGGGCACATCACGTATCCATCAACGTTCAATTCATCTTGCTCCACGCGTGCATCCCTTCCCTTCTATAACCCCTCTTGTTTTCCCCGCTGATCTTGACTTCCGAGAGCTCCCGAAGAAAGAAAAGTGAACAGGCGGTAGGGGGCGATGAGAGGCTGCTACATGCAGTCAAGAGTACCGACGCTTGCGCAAACGCGTGCATGTAAGCCTCGGAAACCACCATGCCTCGAGCCAGCGGGATGCCTCCTCCAAGCTCCTGGCTCCACAGATCGGCTTCCAAAGGCCCCAATAGCAAGCAAGTCTGTGGCGCACTCGTGACGCCCTCGGCTCAAAAGCTGAGCCGTGATCTTGGTAATGGGCAACGGCTTTTGGTGATCATCACAGCCATCATTGATCCGAGCAGTCTCTTGTCCCCCCCCGTTCCAACGGCTCCGTCTGTGCCTGCCTATGCTTCGCTACTCATCCCCCACGCTAAATCAATTCATGACTGCGACTGGCGATGTAGGCAAACCGTTCTCAGGTTTTCTGGTGCTGGTTGAGACGGAATATGTGCCTCGCAAATACACTACGCAAAGGGCTTCTCACCAAGGAGAGAGACTAAGCTAGAGATCGTCAATTCCGGTCGTGGAAGATGTGTGAGAGCGAATGCCGAGAGAAATGCAACAAATAAAAGGAGGAGAGGGAGGAGAGAAATTGTGTGAGTACAGGCGTTAGCACGGGGAGGAGCTGAGGGAGGACTCGGTGAGAACAAGACGCAGGACTATCTAGAGGCACCATGCTTTTTTCCTTACACCTTTCCTCGCATTCCAATGGCGGTCTTCTGTGGAGTAGGCAAGCGTTCGTTCGATCCCCCGTTGACCCTCTCCAACGGTTCACCGGTGTGGGGACAGAATGCAGCTTTCTGCAGGTGTATTCTCCTCCTTTGCTTTTTCGTGTGCCTGTTTGCCTCTTTCGCCCTAGACAAACGGACTCGCAGCATTCCGTTCGTCTCAGTTGCCGTCGAGCTAAGCTGGTATTCAGAGCCCACTGTTGACGATAGTGATAGATCATAGTGCAGCGCACATCGTCAGAAGAAGCAAACGGCATTGCACAGCGACGTGGAGAAAAAAAAGGAAGACGAAGAAAAATCAAAATAAGCTGGCGTCACGTCTGGTTTTTGGGGAGGAAGGGAAAAGCAAATCCATCGACGAGCAAGCATCGCTCATTCCCTAGCCTCAATATTCCTTCGGACTCGGTGAAGGAGGAAATGTGAGCTATAATATCCCCTCATCGTTGATGTGCGTGTTTCCGGAGCTGGCAGCAGATCAAAATGCCCAATCTATGCCAGGGCTTGCTCGTTCTCTTTCTTTTCGCTTCCACCTTTCAACTTCCGAGGTCTTGGAGATCAAGAGCGCCGGTTATAGAGGTAAATGTGGCTGGACTACGTTGACTGTTCGATACCATGGTAGAGATTGTGCCTCTTTCTCCCCGATATTACGAGTGACCAGGCGATCCCCCGCCGGCTCGGACACAATCGGAAGCCTTCGCCGGACTAGGCTCCGACGAAACCCACAAACTAGCCTCGCTTCATCATTGTCGTCTTGCCCCATCTCGGAGCTCACCCGACCCGGCAAGATTCAGCTCATCCCGTGTCTCGAGTGTAGTCCCCACGTTTGAAACGGATCACAGCAACTCGGCGAACGCCAGCGCCCGTTATGAAATGACGAATTCGGAATTTGTTCCGGGTTTGTTCTAATTCTCCTTCTTTGGTTCTTCTTTTTAGACACTGAGGTCACGCTGCTCTTACGTCTCTGAACCTTGACTTTTCACTTCAAATCTCAAACTTTTATGTTTCCTATTTCCTTCTTTGACTCTTTCGTAGTCTCGGATCTTTCTCCCTGTCTCTCTTCGCCCGCCCGGCCTCCCCTCTTCTCCTTGCCTACTTCGTACGCCCTGTCATCACAACCTAGATGTGGTCTCCCGTCGAGCCCCAGTCGTCTTCACCCCTCTTCATGCCATGCGCAGATCCTGTAAAGTACTTGCTTTTCCCATCTTGCCAGTCACTCCATCCCCCACTTCAAAATGCACATCGCATTTTCCTCTCGTGAAACTGATCGAGCCATTGTTGGACCCACCGTCATTCCCATCCTCTTACCATTTCTCCCTTGCCTCAACGTCGAGCTCCCCGTTCCGAGGTCTCCCAGCTGCACGCTACGACCATGTTCCAGCCTGTGAAAGGTCTTTTTGATATCGGCTTTTCTTTTCCCCTCCTCAGTGAGAGGTTAAGGTAGGAACCCGAATCGTAACTACCGATCCGTAGCTTCGAGCCCCTGTATTTCGCCCGGGGCCGAAGTCTGAGAGGCTCGGTCGAATTCACGGCACTCTCTCTTTTCAGTGTTGCTATCCTTTTTTTGTAGAGGGAAAATAAATAAATTGATCCAGAATAATTCTCTACGATATTACGTAGTCCTCTTTCAAAGGAAGAAAAAACCAAAATGATTCAAAATTCTATTGAACCGCGTCACCCCAACATGAAGAGAACAGCCCATCTTCACACCGGGCCAGGGTCCCGGAGCCCTTGTAACATTCACCGCTACATGGACAGCGGAGAACGAGGACCGACTCCGGACGTGGTCCCCCAATGAGAAGGTAAAAGACGGTTCACGCATTCCAGGTAGATCGGCACTTCTCAACAACGCCGTCACCGGACAGCTGATCCGCCCCCTTCATTCCAGAACCACATCAGAGAACTTTCAAATCCCCCTGCACTGCACCGTTAATGCTGAGTCCATGTGACTCTATAAACTGGAAGCAAAGTGAAGAATACGAAGGAGGTCCTTCCCAGCCCGGTGTGGTCTCGGAGTTAAAACAGCTGCGTAACGCATACCCAGGGATATGCCTGCATTACGAAGGGAGCACGGAAGCAAGGTGACCTCATAGCATTTGCAGAACCGCTCTCCATCTCGACAAGGTTTCGGTAAATCCTCCGAAGTAGGGCTTCTTCCGCAGTTCCATCGTTCCCCCTCCCTGTTCAAGAGGAGCCCGGCTCTCGGAGGTTTTGCTTCTCGCCACCATCTTCCAGCTTGCCATATTCCTTTTTAAGCTGTGTTCGTGCGGGTGTTGTTTTTGTGTGTGTGCGTGGATGTGGATGTGTCCCAGGGATATAAAACCCTTAGCTTCCCCGGCTTTATGTACCACAACTCCGGTGGAGGCGCCCGGGAGAATAAATACGCGCCTCCTACTCGACAACACAGAGGTGGGATATGCATTGTTGTTCCTCATGCATGTCTTATGCCTCACGGGGACATGTGGATCGAAGAGATCCAGGTTGGCGGTGAGGACTCCCTGAAGAGACGTCACTGGAAGACAGGGGGTTCCCTGTGTGACTACGCTCGTGATTTATCTTTAGAGCGGGATCATAACTGGTCTCGAATCTTTGCATTGGAATGTATGCAGGACTAAGAAGTTCTATGTTAACCTTCTTCTGTAAATGAGCTACTCCCGAAGGAGGGATATGGGTCTGGAGGTTCGCGTGGGACGTCCTCGGGATTTGGAATTCGGTTCGTCTCTGCTCTCGTTCCGGCCATTCGGTCAATCCGCTCACCTCGACTCCCCTCCATTCACCCCACGCGCTAGATGAAAGCAAAAGCAAATCACGATTTGGGACCCCAACCAGTCACGATGCCCAGGTGACTAGAGCGGATTTAGAGACAGATGCCACATATCTCTCTAGCGTCGATTCGGACCGATCCTACGTACACGTGGTTGGAGTAGGATCTCGTTCCTGTGGAGGGTTCACATCGGGCATCGGCGATGGTCGAAAAATCTAGAGCCCTCAGCCCGGCAGGCAAACACATTCCCGGTCCACTCTCCCCAGCTAGCGAGTCACATAGGTTGTATGGAGTAGGGTGTACGGAGTAACACGATGGGAAGCCGCAACACCTCCAACTTCAACTCGGTGTGCCTGTCGACTTCCGCTGCCCCCTAGACTGACAATCGACAGGGGGCCCCCATCGTTCCTTCAGCCGCAGTTGCATTGCCGGACACCCCGGCAATCTCATTCTCCGTTTTAGCCTCTACCCTCCTAACCTCTTCCGGCAACGTGGACGGAAGCTTCCTTCGTAGGGGCTGCTACTGCCTTGATCTTGTCCTTGCCGAGAATGTAATCACCTCCTTGTAACACCTTGACTACGCCATACAAGCCCCTCACGGGCCAGATATCCCAGACCCTGTCCTTTAGCCTCCTTCCAGCAGAGGACTTCTCCCCTGGTGCGTCCTCGGCTGGGTTGTGCCACTTGACCTTATCGTAGACACTTGGCAAGTGAGACGCCTTGTATTTCTCCCTAAGGGCATCGTAAGCCTTGCGATCGTAATTCGTCCAAAACTCATCTTCGGTGGAATACGTCTGCGCGTACAGACACTTTCTCCCACCCACCTCCACCAGCTTCGCCTCCAATAATCTATTCAGCCTTAACGCCTCTTTCTTGTCGAAGGACAACGGGCCCCACACGCCAAAGTTGATCACCTCTCGCGAGGCGGGATTCCAAAATCCCGACGTGTAGGTTCGTCTATCGTCCCCGTCATTCTTCGGGATCCGCAAGGGGCACAACCAAACGGGATAGATACCATACGTCTCGTCCAGCCATTCCTGGAACTCGACGGATCTGTCAAATGGCACAGCGACGTCCTGTGTAAGGTAAAACTGCGCGAGACCGCTTTTGTGCAGCGCGGCATACATGACACGGGTGTGCAAAAAGGGGTCGAGCACGCGGCGCGTGATACGGTTGAAGGGCGTGAGGAAGTACTTGAAGGCGTATCGACCTGTCCAGAAGGCGCCGCGGTCGTAGCGAAATAGGTAATCTGCGAGGGGGATGTAGTCAACGATGGTGTGGGTATCGCAGTGGGACTGCGGGGACTGCGATGACTGAAGCTTCTTGGCCACCTCCTCGACGCGGAGATAAAACCACGGATCTTTGGCGCGTGTGAATCGCTGGGTTCTTTTGTTCCCAGCCGGCGGTTCGTCGACCATGCGCCCGGTACAGGTGATGGTTGAATCTTTGCTAAAAGTGATGGCATCGACAAAGTGGTTCTCGTCCCTATCAGTCTCTTCTAGAAGCTTAGCCACGGCCTCCGTAAAGCTCCTAGATAGATGATATTCGAGCCGCACAAACGGGCGCGCCTTAACCAACTTGATGCCCAAAAGCGTAATGACCCCAAGCGTCCCAAATGCCGAGGCCGCACCCCGGAAGAGATCCGGACTCTCGGCGGTCGACGCGCGAACCACCTCTCCGTCCGCTAGCACGATCTCAATCCACTCCACCGTCTCCTCAAACGGCCCGTAGCGGAACGAGCTGCTCTCTCCGGATGTCCCGGAAAAGCCCCCGCCGGCGGTAATAGCGGGAAATTCCATGATGACGGGCGGTACGACGGCGTGCTTTACGGTTTCCTGTACGAGTTTGTCCATGGGGACGTTGGGTTCCACGACGGCGATGAGGGACGAGGGGTCGACGGAGAGGACATTGTTGAGGCGGGAGGTGTCGACTGTGTTGGCGCGGGTCTTGCCGGAGGGGCGGGTGCTGTTCGTGGAACCGTGGTAGACGCGGAAGGGGGTGCGGGTTTTGTAGAATTGGGTGATTGTTGATGAGATGAGGGCGACTTCGGATGCGTGGTGGTCCATGGTGGATGAGATGGAGGTGGTGAGGAGGTGAGGATGTTAAATCAATGGAGTTTGCTTAGACACTGAGAGGCAGCAGTGAGCACTTGAAGCGATGTGCTCGGAGCTTAGAAACAACTTAACAAGTGTATCGGTGGGCACATCTGCGTAGGGGTGAATAGATGACTGCGCCAAGGCGGCATCTATTTGATGCAACTGGCTTGTCGTGTCCGTCGAAGCAGCGAGGAGGAAATAGGCCAGAGAGAAATGGAAAGTCTGTCGTGGCTGATTGATCCAACTTAAGTGACGGTTTATCATCACGGTAGCGTAGCAGCATCGCAATGAACCTGATCTTGGGACAAAGGCTTAGGCCTCCGCGAAAACTCGATACAGAGTGAAGAAGACGATTAATTTATATTTCATGGCCAAGTTTCGAGCCTGGCTCGTCGACTTGGGGGACTACAAGTATCTAGATCCATTCGAAGTCTTAATTGACGGATTCTCTCAAAATTTCCGAGACACACTCACTCCTCATCAAGGAATTAGGAGACGAGAGAAACTAAAAACGAATAAAAAAAAAAATTTATCCTTAATTCACATCTTCAAGCTTAATTTCTTCTATTTTAATTATATATCTAATTTGATCTTAAATATATAAAAAAAAAAAAAATTAAAAAATTAAAAAATTAAAAATAAAAAAAATTAAAAATAAAAAAATAAAGAAGCAAAAAAATGCAAAAAGCTCGCTCGCGGTTCGCCCCCGGGATCCAATCCTGGTTGCTTGCCACGAGCTACGAAAATTGCAATTCTCTAACCTTCTGAGTGCTCCAATGACCACTTGGCCACTGGTCGCAGTGTCGCCACTGCTTGAGCTGCTCGGTTAGAAGTCGCTGGGAGATCCTCATATATAAAGCATATGGCAGGGCCCGTATGTGTTAGGGAAGGTGCGTGGCAGGCTTCATCCCTCCGGCTTGACGATCGCGACGTAGCTTCAATTGATGGCGTTGAACTCTTCACCGTGAGGGCGGAGATGAGGGATCTACGGGTCTCTGGGGCATAGCCGTATTGCCGTTTGAGAGCTGCGCTCTGAAGACAGTCTCTGGTTTCCTCGCTCCATCTGACGCCTCTTCCTCGTACAATTACACATTCACATTCTAGAGTATCTAGTTCTATTATACAGGATATAATACTACACGCCAGCACCAGCACTCTTCAATAACCTCGCCACTCCGTCATGGCCCCTTCTCTCTGCCAAATCCACCGGCCTCAGCCCATTAAGATCCCTCGACTCGACCGCAACCTCAGGCCTATCCAGCAACAGCCTAGCCACCTCCTCGTAACCCCCAAGTGCAGCCGCCGCCAGCGCCGTATGGCCGTTGCCATCCCTTATGTCAGCCTTCACATCTCCTCTCGCAAGTAATCTGCGCACGATTTCCGCATGTCCCTGTCTCGCTGCCAGAAACAATGGCGTCTGACCCAACGCATCGACCGAGTTGACGTCGACCCCAGCATTCTCGAGCAGGAGTCCGACGACGGCCGCATGTCCCGCAGAGGCAGCCAGCGCCAGCGGCGTCCTCTTCCATTCATCCGGCGCATCGGGATCAACGCCCGGCTGAGACAGCAAGGCCCTAACGACGGCTTCGTGGCCACCTTCCGCCGCATGGGCCAGTGTGGCATGTCTCGCCTGTCCGACCTGCGCCGCCCCGAGAGAGCTGCCCCTCGCTAGCAAGAGAGTGACGATCTTCTCGTGACCGGCACGAGCCGCGCACGCAAGCGGCGTCTGGCCGAAGCTATCCGCAAGATCCACCTCCACGTCCGCGCGCGCGAGGAGAAGCTTCACGACGCTCTCATTTCCCGCCGAAGCTGCGTACCAAAGCGGCGTGCAACCATGCTTATCCCTCGTGTTGGGCCGCACATTTGGTTGGTCTAATAAAAGGGCGACGACGGCATCGTGGCCGTTCTGAGCGGCTATGGAGAGAGGTGTTTGGCCGTAGCGTTCGGCCGAGTCAGCGAGGGTGGATGGTTGGCTGCTTGCTAGGAAGATCGAAACGGTGGAGGCGTGGCCCGCTTCGGCGGCGAGCCAGAGCGGGGTTTGGTCATCATATTCGGCGTGGGAGGCGAGGGATGGGTTTTCTTGGAGGAGGCGAAGGACGGTGGCGTTGTCGCCTTGTTCGGCGGCAATGGCGAGGGTAGAGCGGTGCAGAGGGATGCCGAGCGTGGGGGATTCTGGGGGTTCCATCGCGGGGAGGGGGAAGCTAGTTGGCGGGGATGTCGGGAGACTCTGGTGGCATATCCAGTAGATTAAGACTAAGAGACGGAAGCTTAATTTAGCGTAGTTATGACATTACACTACAGAATAGTATGAACAGAGCCGGTCAGGGAAGACTAGGAATCTAGCCGAGAGCATCTATATATACACATCAATCGAAGTGGAACCAGATGCCGTGGGACATCCCTGGAGCTCTTATCCGCCAGGGCCAGCCACTGCTCTGGAATCCAAGAGGATGAAGGGGGCGAGCTCCATATGTCGAAACACGAAAGCCAGCACGGGGCACAGGGTCCCTAGCCAAGCTCCAGAACCAGGCCCCAGTTGCTCCGACGCAGCAGGAATGAGTGGGTGAGTGGGCGCTGTCCTCGAGGGGCTAAGAAAGTGAGAAAGCTCCCTCCCCTTTGACCCAGTGCCAAGACCGGCGTTCGTTTGGGAGGCTACTCCGTAATGTCTCTAATGCTGCAGCCCTACGAACACAGCCTGGGCCAGACCAGGAGAAGGAGCTTGAAAGGGGAAACGGCACCCGTCTGAAATTAGCAATGTGGGACTAATGCTACCGAATGCAGGTCAGCCGGATCGTTTCGTTGGGGCTATTTCGCTACGCCAGGCTGCAGCGACCGGGAGGCCCTGAGCGAACGCCATGCGGGTAATAATAGTACAGGTGCTCGTTGGTGTTCCTGGTGGAAGCGTTCTCGAAGATTTCCATCCTCGCCGTCGGGTTTCCCTGGTCGGGTCGAGACCGTGCGAATGCTGCGGCTAAGAATGCATCAATTGAGTCTCGAAGTGTTTGTTGGATGGTAGATCAAGCAAAAGATTGGCATCCTTTGCCGCTGGTGTCAGGGCGTGAGATTGGAACGGAGCCACGGGCTGTCGTCAATCTTCTTTTTTGTGCTGCAAACCCTCCGATTCGGCCAATTATCTGTCCGTCTCAGGAAGCTCAATCATTTTACTTGTAGGTGTTTACGAGGTACGAAGCAAACGATGGAATGCCACATGCAGGAACGGAGAAAGAGCAGTGGGAGACCGAGTTGAAGCGCGGACTCGGATTGTGTGATACTGGTGACATTTCCTTTAGGAAGGAACGCCGTCGCCGTTGAGGGACCGGAAGTTTTGCATCGTCTTTTCGCCGCTGGCCTTGGAGCCACAGAAGGAGGAGCGTCTCCGGAGTTCGTTCGTATCAACGAGAAATCCGCAAGGATAGCGATGTGATGGTTTCAGCTGTACCTCGGTACAGCTGTGTGGTCCTTAATTATTCGTGGAGACATTTTAAGATTGATCCATCTCAACTTGGGCTACTTTGCAGAAGAGTTGAAACACTGTCGCCCTTCTGAAAATGAGCTCTCACATGCGAAGAACGTAGCATTACGAGCTCTTGTGGGAGGGAAGGGAAAGGGACAGACATTGTCAAAGCACTTTGTACCTTCCGAAGGTACGAAGTACTTTGATGACTGATGGAACAGCTCCAGCCACAGCCAGCATTGTGAGCCGCCACATTGACCATTGGGCAACTGTGGCTGGCAGCTGTCGGCAACAACTTGATTGTTGATTGTTCCATTTGTGGTTCAACACGCCTTCCTTGTCCAAGGGTCTCGGAACGTTCCAAATGCGACACTCAAGACGGACAAATTCATGCGGCCAACAATCTCTCCTCACCCGACATCCCACCCCTTATTTACATTCTAGAACCTCCAATTCCGACACCAGAGAGATGCATCCCAAGCCATCATGGATTTTGTAAGTAATCGTGGAACAATTCCTACCCTGAAATAGAGCCTCGGTTGCCCGCTGCTGTCGCCGCCGCCGCTGCGGCTGCTACTTCACCCCCAGTGGAATGCTCGTTTCGGCCCGGACTCCTCGCGTGCGTGCCCTTGAAGATTCCCTGCAAGGCTGACAAGATTGTGGAACCACAGTGGTCCCGCCTCCTGAGCCATACCTCGCTATCGTCGAGCACCTCGCGAAGGGATGCTGCGCGAGACCCCGCCAAACGTCTTCATAGATTCGAAAGAGAATATGGCCAACTTCTGGTATGCTTCAGTCCCTCCGACCCACGAACCCCCTACCACCCCCTTCTTTCCGGTTCTTTCGGATTGCTAACACTCTTTGTTCCCCCGTTTACTAGCAAATATGGCGCAACTCCTCCAACTTATCTCGAGACTACGAAGCCGCCGAGAAGCTCGAGATCCGCCTCCACGAACTCACCACCATCCTCAGCGACGAGAGCAGGCGCCCCCTGCCCCACCCCTGCATCCAGTTCGCCTCGATCAAGCAGATCTACGTACCCATCGCCAAAGTAGCCACGACGTCGTACAACGAATGGATCATCAAAGAAGCCGTCAACTTCTTCGCTACCCTCATCGAGAGCGAAGAAGAGGCATTTGTCGAAAATGCCAACTTCTCCTCGAGCCTGACGAACCTCCTCGTGCGTATCACGGGCCAGAATAGCGTTCGGCTCGGCCACGACACCGAGGCCAAGGTCGTCGAGCTCGCCTTCAACATCACGACCAAGATTCGACTCCAGCCGCGCATCCTCGACGTCTGGTTCAAGACGCAGCAGCTCTCTCAACATGACAACAGACGCCTTGATGACCGTGAGCGGTTCGCCGGCAGGACCCAGAAGCAGGACTTCCCGCTGTTCTACATATTGATGGACTACATTCAACACGAGGGCAGGGTTGGCGACTTTGCGAGGACGGGACTGCTCTACATTATTGAGTCGGCGTCCAACTCGGTAGCTCTCGAGCAGTGGATCGTGGAAAGTGACCTGTCCACGCTGATGGCTACTGGCCTGGGTGCTCTGTATAGCCAGCTTAGCAGGAAGCTCGTCATTGATCACCTCCCTCACGAATTGCCCCCCGTTCTCGCCCTGTCAGATTATCAGCATCCGACGTCGAACTACGAAATTGTAGCATCCTGCTCCCCGGATTTCCAGGCCCATCTCGAGACTTTCCTCTCCCATTTGCTCTTTTGGCAAGATGTGTTGAACCACTGCAAGTCAATCGAGGTCAAATCGACATTGTTGGAACATTTCCAAGTAATCTTCCTTCAGCAACTTTTGTAAGTCCTGTGTTCGTCGTCCTTTGGATCTTCCCCGGGCTGACTTTTCTTGTCTCTCTCTCTCTCTCTCTCCCCCACTCAATAGATACCCCTCGCTTCTCGAGTCATCCGATATCGACGGCGGTTCTTCCGTTGCGGTCATCACCTATCTTCGCCGAATTCTCGAGTCCCTCGACCATCCCGACATGATCAATCTCATCCTCCACTACCTCCTCGCTCTTCCCGACCCTGGTTCGGGATCGGCGTCATCACGAGTGCAGCCCACCAACAACACCACCGTCAGCGACGCCCGAAAGCGCAAGTCTATGGACCTTGCGACGATGATGGCCGAAAAATCCGACCTATCTTCCGTCACGCCCCTCCTCTTCAACCTCGTCGACCTCACACTCGCCTGCCTCCGGTCGCACAGCCAACAGACCATACACGTCACCCTCCAGCTAGTCTCCGCCATCCTCAAGCGTCACCACCGCTACGCCGTCCTCACCCTTCTCCGAACAGAGAGCGTTCACGACGAGTCGAGCCACAGGACCACCGGCGCCCACGATCAAGAAGTTGAGTACTTCATGACCCTTGCCGGGTCCATCGGCGGCCAGGATAACTTTGACGAGGTGTACGATAACGTTCTCAAGGATGCCATGACTCGGTTAGAGAGCCACCCTTGCTCGCTCAAACTGGTGGCGCCCAAGGTGTCGACGAATAATCATGAGCTGCCCGCGATTCCAGATAGCCTACCAGGGGCACCGCCGGATGTGAAGGCGCATACGCTGCAACCAGATGATCCATTGCTCACGACGCTGCTGGACATACTCGAGAAGTTCTTTATTAACCCTGTCGACACGAACCTGTCGGTCACGGAAACCTTGACCGATTTGGCTATTTGCGGATATATGGGGATAGAAGGATGGATGCTTCGGCACCCCAAGTATTATAGCTATGATGAGGGTGAAGAAACCGAGGAAGATTCCGGTTTCGTAGCCGGGAGCTCATTAGACACAGACTCTCCGGAATACGAGGCCGCACAGCGAGCCGCATCTCGGCGCCTCTGTCGAAAACGACCGAGGTGGGAATCAACGGGACTCCCTCGCCTCCTCGTCATCCTGAAGCGTCTCTGCGACCAGGTAGCGGGATACCGCGAGTCAGTCCCCCGCTTCGATGATTTACTCCAGCAACGTCGTGAAGCTTTCCAAACGGCGGACTCGGCGCCCGTGCTCCCTACCCCGCAACCCAGGAGGGGCGGCAGCCAGGCTCCGGCATCGCATCCCACGCCCGACCGAGCGAGCATGGATGACCCTCGCAGCGACTCCCCCGCTCGGCCATCCGCGCTGGAAGGCTTCGCTCAGAGACTCCTGTCCGAGCTTGGCACACCCTCGAGGTCGGGAAGTCCCCGCGGCCGGAAAGAGCCTAGCAAGACGACACCTTCACAAGGTCCGTCAGGCCTATCTGGCGGATACGGGATCGGAACGCCGACGATGACGCCGTCCAAGGGGGCACCCGTGCCGCCGAAGGAGTTTCCGTTGAATTACGATACTCCATCGCGTAGCGGGGGTGTTGGGAGAAGCTATTCTCCGGGAAGCACCACCAGCGGAAGAGATGATTTTGCGGGCAAGGATCCTACGGTGGCTAGTCAGATGGCTGCTTTTGCGGCAATTGATCAGAGCATACTCGCGAGGCGGGTGGGTATCCCAGGGAGGACGCCGGCGGTGCCTCTCGACCTTGGCAAATCCTTGGACTCTGAAACCTCGGCCCCGGCTGAGGCACAGGCTCAGGCTCCGGAAGGGGATGCTGTTGCCATTAGTGAGGGTAGTAGCGGCGGTGACGAAGCGACCGCGGAAACACCCGAGCCGGTGGGGGAGGAGATTACGGTTTCGGTGTCGCATGTTCTTACCAATGCGTTGATATTACAGTCGTTCCTGATGGAACTTGCAGGGCTTGTGCAGGTGCGGGCAGGGTTGTTTAACGAAGTTCGATTCGTGTAGGGGGTGTCTAGTAGGTTTACAGGCACGCTTTTTGGGGCCTTTGCTTATAGACGGGGACGCTACGCCTAGGTCATGCAAGTTGGAGGAAGATGGGAGCTGAAGCTTACTCTGTAAGGGGAGGAGGATGGAGAGCACGTGGGGAGGCGGGAAGGGAAACACTTAGAGCATTGTTTGGCGTTGGGACATCATTGATGAATGGTCTTTTCTTATTTTTTTTGGTTCTCGTGTCTGTTGAGCGAGGCACGAGTATGCATATCCTTTTAATCATTGTTGCGGTAGTGATCTTTATTCTTCGCTGTACATCCTCTCTTCTCTGTTACTTATTCTTTCCACGATTTTGCGCCTTTGATTGTTGTGTACCAACTCCTCTTCGTGTCTTGTCTTCATGTCATCTCTTCGCAGTGGGTGGCAAGGTAATGTTGGCGATGAAGAGTCTCGGGTCATCCTAAGCTTAATAGCTCCGACTTTTCTTTGTTGCACTGCAACGCTGCTGCATGTTTTCCACCTGATCTCCTGGGGGATGGGCGAGTGAAGAGTCGAATCGGGGCCATCGAGTGCCGGTTTTCCGCAATCCGATGGAACCCACGGTTTCTGAATACGAACGAGAGCTCCCGGCGCATGCAGGGTGCGTCATTTTAAGCTCTGCCCATTTTACATTGAGGTTGGGGAGGGAAGGGATGCATGATGATGCGTACACTTGTCTAGGACCAGAGCTCGCAGCTTTCTCATGCCGTCACTTCATCTTTCCCGGGTTAAGGTCTGTGGTTCTGGATTAGATCTATCTTGATGTCTCGGGACCCGGGTTGTTCCTAATCTCGGGTCTTTCCATTCTTCAATAAGTTGGGAGTTGGGGGAACGAAATGTGTGGCTCATAGACTGCTGCGTACTCCGTAGGTCAGGCAGCGGAGACCTGGTCTAGTTTAGTAAACTATCTTACTCTGCTCTTCTCCGTAGATCCCATAAAGGGCCGGCCGGGGAAATCATGCATTAGCCCCCAAATTCCAGCCAAGTGCCGATCTCTAGCCCATTCGGCATGACCCGTCGCTTCTCTTTCCCATTCGCTCATAGTTTAGTTGAATACGAGTCTCCCCAAATCAACCAAGGAAGATTGGAGATCCTCATTCGATGACATGAGAGAGGGTGTTAGTCTTCGTTTAGTGCAACCCTTTCTTCATTCAAAGATGGACAGACCCAGCACGAGATTTATCATGATCCATTGGGCCAGCGTTCCATTGGCGAACCGAGGCGCAGACGCCGGAGGGGGAAAAAAGGTCCCGTGGCTGCAGGATGCGTGCATATTCAAGCATATTCAGAGGAATGTTTAATAAACCAGTGACGTCGATGCCTCACCTGTTTAGCCACCGAGACGGCATCAATACGAGCCCCCGCGAAGGGAGTCGGTCGATCCCGATCTAGACTCGCATATGAGATGGACAACTGATTTCTAGGAGATGGAGCTTTGCTTGATTTGGGACGGGAAAGCATTCGAGAAATATATAAGTCACCACCCATTTCTTCTGATCTTCTTCTGTCTCATCGTTATGTTTGCTTGTTAAGCATCGTGAGAGTCTTCTCTATACTATTCGAGGAAACCCATATCTATCAATTCCTAATCACTATTACGCATACGCGTACGATGCGCACCTCGGTCTTTGCTAGTCTAGTGGCCTTCGTCGGCCTCACCGCGGCCGAGGACATCCTCAACTGCGGCGGTGCTCCCTACTACCCTTCCCAAGTAAGTCCTTCTCCAACCTCATGCAATATCCAGCGATATTAATGCCTCCCGCAGTACGTCTGCCACAACGGCAACTTCCTCTGCCCCATCATCGCCGGCGAACCCCTCAGCTACTGCAACGGCGCCTGCTACAGCACATTCATGTACACCTGCAACAACGGCGCCCTCAACCAACTACCCCGCCACGAAGGCGCCTTCACCCTAACGGTGTCCAACCCGAAGATCGCAGCCCACGGCTGGCCCGTCACGGCATGCCAGCAGCACCTCTGGGTCGGCGGGCAGACCTGCTCTTACTGCCCCGCCGACACGATTGGCCAGGAGAACTGTCCTCCGGGAGACAAGACGGCGCTCTTCGCGCCCAACGGTCTGGCTGTCTCGGTGCCTGGCGGTCAGCTGTATTATCTCGATCCGTCCTGGTATGTGGGGTACACTCAGGCCCACTCGGCACTTATACCCGGAGGTAGCGTCGTGGGCGGGTTTGCCGCGTTTGAGGGTGGAGGCTTCGTGAATATCAATGAGGGCGCTTTGGGGTGGGTTGCGTGCTATCCTACGGCTTCGGGTGGCGGTGGCGGGAAGTGGACGCTTTATTCGAGGAACACGACGAATCCGGATATTAGAGAGGGATGCTTTGCTGTCAACTTGGCGATCGCTGCTGCGGATTCTCCGGCTGCGTGGCAGTATACTTGAGGGGTGATGATGGGGAGGGTGGTGAGTGAAGGCAAGAGGCAGGAGAGCGGAGGAAGAAGAGGCCATTAGTCTGACATATTAAAGCTGACTGTTTCTTCCTTTCTTTTTCTAATATCTTATGCGTACCGTTTAGTTGAGCGAAAGAATAATGTTAAATTTAGACCACAGGGAATGTCTAGAGTAGCCAAGTCTTTAACGAAGCAGATGAATGACTCCAGCTACGACGGCCACATCCCGTTACCGTGTCTCGCCTCAGAGATCTGAGAGAGGGTACAGGTACAGCAACAAAAGACAGGTTCTCAGGGACAGAAAGGAATCGTCAGACGAGTCTCCTAGCTAGCCTTAGCCGAAGGAGAAACTCCACCTACTCCGGTTCCTGTCTGAGACCTGCTTCTCAGCCCTGGCATTGAACGGGCCTCCACGAATAAATGCGAGGGCATGTCCTCAGTCGCAAAGCGTCGTGGAGAAAGAAGAGGCATAGAAAACGACTTATGGGCATCACGTATCATAGGAAGCAAAAACGCCTAGATAAACAGTACGGCGGTGTCTCGTCGGCTATGGGCCGGCCAAGGGGATGTCGACGCCCGCTGCTAGAGACATGACCATGCAGCAGGTAAGGGCGATGAGCATGTCTTCTATTCCCCTGCATACGATTCACCCCCATCCTCTCGGCCAGGCATCAAGAATACTAATCTCCTTGGGCGGAATCAGAATTCAAGGCACAGGAAAGAAACATAACTAACCCGTGCCAGGCAGTCTAGAAATAAGCAGGATAATGCTCCGCGAGAGTTGAAGCACGCCCAGTCTACGGCCCAAGTAACTACGATATGTCAGAAACAGGGTGTAGGGTGAAGAACGAGAACTAGAAACCTGGAAGAGTATTCCTCTTTGCTCTGCTCGACGCTTATTTGAGACAGGCTCTTCACTTGTATTGTCCGCGGGCGTTAGCAGCCTCCTCCAGATGATGTTCGGGATCCAGGCTGCTCAGGTCGTTGCGCCGCCAGTGATCGATACGCGCCGACTCTCGCAGGTAAACGACTAGTCTTTCGACCTACTCGGGGTCGAGTCCGACACTTACCGTCGAAACTAGCTCATCCATGCTGGCGGTTTCGGCCGTAAAACAATGGGAAATACTCAACGAGCTTGGGCTATCAAGCGGGAAGATGAATCCTTCTATCCAGCTGATTCTTCCTCCGCAGGCTGCTAAAAATAGCCCAGGCCAAAAAGCAAATCACTTTCCGGGGATCAATATGCATGTCCCAACTGAGTCAGTCCATCTCCCCGCCGCTTGAAAGAAGCTTTTTTCTCCCCGGCCGTGATTAATATTCGGTGACCAACCGCTTGAATTGTCTCCGAGATGAAAGCTGGCTTCGCCCCGTCAGCGCATAATGCCCACAGTCACCGATTGGTGGCATTAGCTTTTGTTCCTGCCCCTGCCTTCTGCCCTGCGCCCCCGAGAGAGCAGGAGTGTCACCGGACCTGGAGTCCTACTGGCGGGGAATCCGAACCATAAGCTGATGCGAGTTCATTTCCCAGGCCGAATAAGAGTTCTAGAGATTGATAGGAGTTTCTTCAGTGGGACGGGATCGTGATTCGTGACATGCCGCGCGGGCTTGTACGGGCGCTCTTGGCACTGACTTAGACCTGAGAGTCGATCACTTGTCTATGAGGCGAGCTGGCCTCGAAGGATTCCGAGGACCTCGACTAATCCTCCAGATGTGCTTTTTTTTTTTCCTTTTTTTTCCTTTCTCTAGTTCGAATAGGTGAGGGGGGCGTCGTAGGGAGGGAACAGATAGATTGAGGTTCCCTGGGAAGCGAAAAGGATAAATTCAAGCGACATCCCGTCTCCAGGATCCTCGAGAAATCCTTCATTGATCACTTCCAAGATCAGTCCCAGACCCATTCTAAATCCTACTTTTCTCTTCTCTCGATATACACCCAAGACGCTCAGGTTGACGATGGTTTCCACAAAGCTCCTCTACCTCCTCCCCTGCTCCGCCCTCGCCCTCGCATCCGCCATCGCCACCAGCTGCGATCCCACGATCCCTAGCGTTTGCCCCATTGGCTTCATGTGCGAGGTCATAGACTGTGATACCTCCAGCCCAACCCCCTCGTGCACCGGCCGCTGCGTCTTCGCGAGGGGCATCACTATTCCTGTTCCCGAGCCGGATCCCTTGCCTCCCGTTAAACCTACTCTCACCGTCGACACCTTGTCCGCATGCACCAAAGTGCCCGAGGATCCCGCGCCGAGTATCGAGTATCCGCCATGCGGTGGCTTTAGGATTAAGCGCATAGAATGTGAGGATCCCGACGCCATCTGTATTTCTGACCCGAGGACCGGGAGTTGTGGAATGGCCTGCGATGAGCTTGGTATCTGTGTCGTTCCCATCTTTTGCGGTGGCATTGCTGCGTTTGAGTGTCCCAAGGGAATGACGTGTTACGATGATCCTCAGGACGAGTGCGATCCGCAGAAGGGCGGTGCAGACTGCGGTGGTATCTGTGTTTGAAGAAATGGTGGTGATGATAATTGGGAAAACGGTACGATGGTGCAGAGCATGAGGAGTTTTCATATACTTTCGAGTAAATAAGATGTCATCAAAACTTGCTTTCAACATTAAACTGTCTCCGGGCGCTGTAAGGATCACTACTTCTCGAAGTGAGGGCGTGGGGATCAGGTACTCCATGTCTTCAAGCTATCCACGTTCATCTAATCGCCAAACTTCCTCCCCTTGGGAGGATTCAAGCCTTCAAAATAACTGTCAAGAAAAGAAAAAGAAGAAAATGGTAATGAGTAGAAGATAAATCCCGGCAAATATCCCATCGCCTCTTCGTCACAACTAATGCGCCCAAATCTATGCCAAGACACTGACAAGATCCCCTCGGCCCGCCACAGCTTGCCACTCTTACCAGGGACCCTTACGACCTTTATTCCCGTCCCAGTTGCCTGGGTATCCGTAGCCATAGCCAGGATTGTAGCCCCTCGTCGTAGTGGTCGCGAAAGTCGTCGGCTGCGTAGCCTTGGTTCCCTCAATTGGCCCCGAGTCCTCTATTGATGTCTCATAGACCGGTGGATAAGGCTCAACGGGCTCAGTAGGGACGGTTGGAGCGGAGGTAGAGACCACATTCGTCGGGACATATGACGATGGTAAAGTTGGCTCCTCTGGAGAGTTCGAGTCGATTATAGATCCCGACTCGTAGGGCTTGGACGAAGAAGGGTAAGGACCCTGAGAAGAGGGTTGGTGTGTTGGGTGATGAGACGATGCCACCGAGGATTGTGTGATGGGGTGCGAATCTTCCGTCGAGGATACAGGATGCCTGGTATCTGTACCATATCCCCCAGTTGGGACAGGACCCTGGGTAGTCGTTGTCTTAGATGGCCTATAAGTGAAATGTGGAGGTGGAATCGTCGGGTGCCTTTCCGTACCCCATCTCGTGGATCTGGTGTATTTCCTACTAGTTCCGACCGACGGCTTTGCGCCTGAGGACGCTCCAGTTTCTGAAGTCGGAACGGGCGTGAATGTAGACTCACCACCCGTCGGAACAAGAGTGCTTCCCCAAGTGGATGGCAGCGTCACGTAGCCTGAACTCTCCGGAGCGGTAGGTCCAGCCGACTCCACACCAGTAGATACGTAAGTTTCGGTATATGTATGTTCATAAGACGTGGATTCTTCGGGCCCAGCACCTGATTTGCTCGTGAGCACAGGAGAGGTGTCAGTCACAGTCTTCGAAGTCGACGGGCCCCGAATAGACGTATGCTCTGTCGGGTGAGCAGTCTCAATTACTGAAGTCCACTGAGTGGAAGTTTCCTGCTCTTCACAGCCGTCGGAAGTCGATGTTGAAGCATAATGGGGATTGCTAGTCACGCGGCTGGTTGACTTGGATGGGAGAATTCCTCCCGTCGACGATGGCCGGTGTGGGCTGCCACTAGTTACCCCAGTTGGAAACGTTGGGACATGGCTGTGGGTGCTTTTGGAGGAGAGGAGTCTCGTCGAGTGATGAATGCGGGTCAAGCCTGTCGACAAGCCAGGATCACCGTGCGACTTCGAAGAGAAAGAGATGTATGTTGGGGTCTCGGTGCCAATAGCATGGGATTCAGTGGACGAGGGTTGAATAAGGCCTGCACTTGTAATTCCCGATTCGGTGGAGTGATAACCGGTGGTCGAAGGCTCGTAAGGGGGCTCGTTCGAGCCCGTTGGTTCCTCCGGCGAAGAACTTTCAATACCAGAGGACCAGGTCGATGCGGTGGACCCAGGATACTCTCCCCAAGACGAGTGCAGACCGCCACTGGGCCACTTGCTTGACAAGGTTGGCACAGTTACGACCGCAGTAGTTTCGCTGGTGGCCGTGAGGGTCGTAATAGCCTCTGGGGAACTAGATGGCTGAACGGGACCGCTCGACTCGGTCGACAGGACGGGAGGTGAGTAGCTGGATCCTGCACCTCCGGACTCTGTCTCGGGTGCCCTAGAGGAGGGAAGATGAATGTTCGATGTCAAAGTGGCGTGCGAGATAAATGTCGAGCCTGAAGCGCAGTGGGCAGGATACTCGGTCACGGTGATAGTGGCAGTGGTTGTGACAATGGTGCCGTAGTCATAGCCATGTCGAGGAATTAACCCTGCAAGAGCCAGAGTAGAGCTAGAAAGTTCGTCTCGAATTAGACATCTCATTCCACATCTTGAATCATTGATTGGGGCTGGACTCACCTTACCCCCAGGACGGCCAGAGGATTGGCGAGGCGAACCATTGCTGCCAAAAAGATCTCCGTTGAAAAGAGCGTAAATGTTAAAACGAGAGTAGAAAAGAGAGTGGAAGTCCTCGAAAGAAGTTGAAGTCCAGGGATGGCTGGCAATGCTTCTCCAAGGTTTGAGCTCGAGCAGAACACCGACTTTATGTATCCCTCCCTCGCGAGGTTAGGACGAGCGACTGCATCGCAGGTGTGAACGAGGGACATGGAAGGAATCAAGCCAGGTTCACCACACCAAACAAACAGAGAGGTTGGCCATCCCATCATCCTCGGCATCTCTCCTCCGTTTGGGCAACCTCTTAAGACTTGTCATCTATATCCAACACGCAGCCCGCCGGCTCCTGAACGGGGAGACATCCCAGTCTACTGCGGCTCTCCGAACGAGACTCTGTAGACAAGATGAGACCACCTTTCCCGTTTCTAAATCTGGGCCGGTTTTGGCAGCGCGTCCCTCAGGTGATGGCTTCTAGCTGAGGAAAGAAACCGTTCGATCTCGACCATTTGCTTAGAGTTGCACAGGTCGGATCTCGAAGCTCGAAAGCCACAATATATCTCTGTCAAACCAGCCTCACCCTTTAATACGGCCAACCTTGTTTTCGGGTTTTCTCTTCCGCTATCCACTCCCGAACGGGATAGTCCGGAAACGCCTCCTCGGAATTTCCTTTGAAAAGGAGGTTGTGTCAGACGCCGGCACGTACGATCCCTAGTGAACTCGTGCAAAGATTGCGCACCCCGGATAGGATATAATGTTGTGCGGAACACTAACGCCTCTTCCAAAATCCCAGTCAGACCAGGCCGTCCGGGCTGGTAGCTACCCGTAACCACCAAGGCAAGAAGAGAACCGGGCCATCCCAGGGTCGGATTCAATTGGCGGAGTTTTCGATTCTGGCAACGCATCAGGCCCTCATACAGATAAACACAGCTGGAACCGAAATGAAAGACACTGCGAGAGGCCGAAAGGAAACGTGGGGGTTGAGTTTCCTGTGATGGGCTTCGGGGAGAGAAACGAAGTTGGTCAAGCAGGAGATGAAGAAGAGGGATGTGCTGCCGGGAATCGCGGGCGTTCTGAACAAGAGAATTTGTTTGGCCAACAAAACAAGCTTAACCTCGTCTCGTCCTTCGAAGATCTAGTCGTGTCACAGCTTTCCGCAGGTCTCTCAAATGAAAACAGGAAAGCCTCCATATCACAGTCGAGTAACCAAGGCAGCCGCATCCGTGGGATTGTATGCTCCCGCCCCTGTGCAACCGTTAGAAACCGCCAGCTGTGGAAGAAGCCAATGCCAATTTCACCCCTCGTCACAGACCTAATCTACTGCAAACAGAACAGATCGGGAAGATGCCGGAGAGGATCAGGGTTGTGCCCAGCCTGCAGAGCATAGAGCACGTCATCCACAAAACGGCCCTGCGAGACCGACGATATCTCGATCCCGGAACCAGGGAAGATCCGCAGCTCTCCCGAGGACCTTGTTATTTCGGGATGCTGCGGCTTTTGGCCCTCAACGTCAAACGCGACCGATCCGGGCAACTTCCGTCGTGATATTCGGTCGTATGTTGGCCGTAAGGGCAGTATCCGTCTAAGCCTCGAGACATCCGACGGATCTAAGTCCCCTGAAATTTCGGAGAGTCTTCGGAAGGCAGGGACATGCCGTTCGCTTGTTATCCGTCGAAAAGCTGGGGAGACGATCATGGATCCAGGTCTCCCTCTCTGGTTTCCCTGGTCTCGACGAGCAGTGACTGTTTTTGTGTCGCGAAGGATTAGCAGAACAGGGAACACATCTTCATCCCAACCCGTCAGACTCGTCCTCCAGCAAGTCCAGGCAGATCCATCAGTTCGGCACATCGAGTCAGCCAAAGCTTCCCAAAGATTAATCCACCTCCTCACCTCCGGCACATCCCGAAGACCAAGGAAAGCAACATAGTCACCATGCATGGCCTTGCTCGAGGCTTAGTTCAAAAAGAAATTATAGTTTTCTGTCCAGTGCTAGCTTCACTACCTGTAAAAGAAGCCCTTCAAGCATCACATCCAATCACCCCTTGCAAAATCTCAGAGATTTCAACCATCCGCAAAGCACCAAGTCAACAATAAACGGCATATCTTCCGGTTAGGAGACACAGATTCCCGTATTACCGCAGTAAGGATGGAAAAGATACAACTAAAATCTTGCAAAGGCCCTCCCCTCTTTTAGGAACTAAACCCAAAACAACAAATCACACAATTCCCCTCCCACCACCTCTCTCCCAACCATAACCCTAGGACACAATATATATAGAGAAAAGGGAAGACAGCTGGAAGAGCGGGGATGCCATAGGAAATGCGCATGACGAATCGACGGAGAAACAATATAACCCAAGGAAATAACGGGGGCCTGTTCGTACCCGCGGTGTGGCAGTGGTGTGTATGTTAGACAAGCAAAAAGGGGCCAAATGATGTTTTTGTAGACAAAAGAAAACTAGGCAGGGTTGTAAGTGGGCGATCAAGTTGGTGTGTGGCTATTAGCGACAGATGCCATGGCCCCTTCACGGCAGCTCCGTCGTGACAAGTATGTAGATGGAACAAAAAATCGAACAGATAGAAAGAGATGTTTCAAAAAAGGATAGCCCAAATATATCAATGCTTTGCGGTGTGCGCATACCGTATCTTACCCATCCAACCAACGCCTGGCCAAGAAACAAACACTGCATAGATCCAGTCGACCAAGACTTCCCGACAAGCAAGACCTTAGAAGGGACCACCTGATGTAGATGTCAGGGTGAACTGGATCCAGCAAACGAAAGAAAGTGCGAAATCTCGCTGATGACGGAAAGGAAACTTTGTCGAGCGGAGAGGCGAGTCATCCACTACTAACGATCATTCATTGCTAGGGGAATGACTTGAGGCGGAAGTGTTAGCGAGACCGTAAACAGCATCGTTGTGTCTGATGGCTAGGGGTTTTTGTCACTTACCCGTTGTAATGCATGAAAGTCCCCGACTGTTCTCGGTATCCCAGACGTTTGCGCTGGATGTGAGGCCAGTGTAAAGGATTTCCCACTTTGATGATCTATCCCTATACCCGGCGAGACCATATTCACCCCCGTCGGACTCATGCCATGCATCATTGGCATCTGCCCTTGCATGCCCGGTTTTTGGTTCATCATTCTCGGGGGTGGATTGCCCATCGGTTGCCCTTGTGAACTGAGCACGCCAATGTTCTGCTGTGGTGGCTGGCCCATCGCATTCGGTCCCATATGAGTGTGCATTTGTTGCGGGCTCAGGTTCTGACTCTGTAACGTCGGTATTCCACAGTGCTGGTGTGGAAGCGACTGTTGCTGGTGGTGATTGTGATTCATCTGCGGCTGGGAATTTTGTCCGCCCAACCTTGGCATCATCATGTCGGGGAATGAAAAGTCATTTATATTCTGAGAGAAATCAATGCCCGGTGACATGATGGGCGGTGACGCCGTGAAGCTTTGGGACATATCGGGGGACGTTCCCGGAGGCATCGACATAGGGCCCGAGCCGTTGCTGCCGAGGTTGGAGTCGGGCGAGGCGCCGCTCATAGATGCGAGCGAAAACTTGCGGTCGTAGTCGGAGACGTCGAACTTGCCGAGATCCTCCGTGTCCAGGCTAAGACCCATCTGGCCAGAAGGAGGCTGGGCCATACCAGCGTTGCCGAAGCCATCGAAGATGTCAATGTTGGCAAGGTTCGCAGTGACACACTCGGGAGCGTTCTGGAGCATGGGCGTCACGAGGCGAGGGAGCGCCTCGGTGATCTTGTTGAAGAGAAGAGGAATAAATCGCTGGTCTCCGTTCCTCAGAACCGCAACGATGTTGAGCATCTGGCTAAGACGTTCACGAGGGCCGACGGTGAACCTATCGCGGGACATGGGCTTGTGCGAGAGCGCGGTGGCGGCATCGTTGGCAATCTCGAAGAGCTTCTCGATCTACAGAAATGAGTTAGTAGGTTCATTTCACAACACCCGCACACTTCTCGGTCTATCAACATACCAAGCCGGTACCCATGAGCTGAACGCCCTGACCGGGGAACTGAGAGGCCCAGCTGGCGAGCATTTCACGAGCAACTTCAGCAGGGAACTGGAAACCCATGCCATTGTCCTCGCCTTGGCTGGACAGCTGCCAGTGGGTCGTCTTGAGCCACTGCTGGTTCGTCGACATGTCGCCGAACTGGGAATCCTGGCAAAGATAGCTGGGCATAATGTCATTCAGCTGCTTCTGCAGGTTGGTCGTGTAGGCGGACGTGAAGTTCGCAGCGGTCTTGTTCCAAGTCGAGATGAGGGAGTCGTCGAAGAGGCGGAAGGCATTGACGAGGGCGAGGAAGGGAGGAAGGTCCTGCGCCAGGGGGTCGGTGGGATCGTCGGCCAAGGTGGGCACGTTAATGGAAGCCTGCAGGGTGACAGGTCGCTGTCGCTGGAGAGCGTAGGCCCTCTCTGTGGTGAAGATGAGCCAGTAGAGCCTCCTCCTGCGGGCGGATTCGACGGGATCCCACTGCCTGTACGTGTCCTCCTTGTGCATCTCGAGCATATGAATCATGGTGCTGGCCTCGCGGAGATAGTACCAGGCTTTGCCATGGGATTCGACTCCGTAATAGCAGGCGAAGATGAAGTAGCTGGTAGCAATCGAGTTGAGGGTTGGGGTGTCGAGGTACTCGTAGCCGTTCCTCACGCGCATGGCCTCCTCCAAAAGTAGGGTGCTGGCAATGAGATTCGAACCGGGCATAATGTCAAGGTTGTAAGGATCGCTAGAAGGCATAGTCATACCGGGCTGAAGCATGACGAAGGCGCAGAGAGAGGTGACGAGGCAGTAGACATCGCGGTTCTGTTCCATGAACATGGACTGCTGTTCTAACGCCTGGCGGACGAGGATTGGCATGTTGGAGTACATGTGGGAAAAGAAGAACTCGAAGCACTCCTTGACGAGCTCTCCCGTAACCATACCGGGCGAAGGTCCAGCGGTCGTCGGGTTCTGGGAGGGACCAGCCGTGAGGCCAGCGACGCGGTTCTGTACACGGGCAGCGAGACTCGTCTGGCGTTGCGTCTCCCTCAACTCGCTGATGACCTTGGCGCGAGAGCCCTTGGGGCCCTTCTTCTGTGGGATGGCATTGTAAGTGCAAGAGAGCTGAGCGGTCGCGCAGTTCCTACACGGGTTGATTCCGTCGCACTTGACTTTCCTGCGATGGCAGGCATCGCAGGCCCGTTTTACGGCGGCCGACATTACGTCTGTCGAGAAGGTTATAAGATGTGTTTGGTCGATTGAAAGGTCGAATACACAATTGACGGATTATCGACCAAGTTAAGAAAGAGTAAGGATTGTCTGTTTAAGAGGAGTTATTTCGGCGACATTGATCGGCGGGTTCAGGGGGGCCGCTCGAGTTAAAAAGTTGATCGTCTCGAGGCAGCGGGTTGCCCAGGCCGAGGAAAATGTGTGCTCGTCGTTCGCGGACAAAATTAAGCTATTGAGTCGAGGTTAAAGAGAGCAGAGACACAGAGTTGTGCAAAGGTGCAAAGGCAAAACTCTATGATGATGCGGTTTACAGTGAGAGCATTTGAGAGGAATCGAGGGTGCGAGGTGGTGAGGATGGGATGCAGAGACGATCGGGTCAAGGAAGGGAAGGAGGAGGGTGGATCAAGTGACGGATTGGACGTTTTGGGGGGGAAGGCAGGAGGTAATTGCTGGACACGTCGAATGTGGGAAGGAACTGGGGGCTGTGGACCAGGGGACTTTGGGACTTGGGACTTGGGACTTGACTTGGTACCGGACTGGAGGGACTTGGCAATACGAAGGACTGAGGAATGGAGGCAATGCACACTCGCACACACACCACTTCCTTCAATTGATCCTTGCAATTGTCGACGCAGGGCTCAACAGGTGGTACGTTCAGGTACCTAGCTCGATTCAGTACCAAAACAACAGAGAATTCTGGGTGATTGGTTTTTAGACAGTGCATTGAACACGGTTCAGTTGTCAACCAATCACTCTTGTCTCTACCCCAGGACCCATTTCCCTCCCGGGGCCCTTGGACCCACAAGTACGTACCGTACCGTACAAGACAGGAGTGTAGTGTACATAGGTACTTTGTAGTATACCTGGGAGACTTTCACGATGCCCACACGGTGTACGAAGTGTGCATCCAGGAAGGAAGAAACTTCCTTCTTCTCCCCTGGACTTGTTCACCACTGCAGATCTTTCCTCACTGGGCAAGTACGCACCACCGACCTCTCAAGGCCAATTTCATAAGTTCTCAATGAAGACAGGAAAGAGGAAAATTTGGACTAGTGTTGCGTGGATTATTTCATTGAGTTTTTTCGCAATGCAAGTACTCTTAAAACGAGAGTTGACACGGTTGTGAGCAGACATGTCCATTCCCCAGAAAATGCTCGATTGGGTCATCCGGCAACACTGAACCAGAGCCATAATTGGAAGAAGACAAATGAGACGATCCGGGTTTGAAGGACCGCGTAAGAGGAGAGGGAGTATAAAGCCGGGTGTCTCTTCAATTATCCCAGAGGAAGGAAGATGCTCATGCCCTGGCTTGGCTGGATATTGCTTCGTACCTCCCTGGTTCTGGAGCCAACCCAGTCAGGGAGATGAGGCTGCCGCTGTTTCTTCCTAGCGTGTGGCTTGCTCTCGAACCTGAAGCGACCAGGGCCCTTGGCGGATGGTGCGAGTTGGCATGAATACGAAGCCAGTGAGTGACACAACATTGAATCTTCGACGCACAACATGGTCTATTTTGGTATTTCCACAGTCTCAGTCTGTGGCGTAAATGTCGGTGGACGAATTACTCAGGGCCCGACATTTGTCAGGGAAGCCTTGGGGGACCATTTGTCAAGAGCAGGATTGGAGAGATCAGTGTTGTACGAAGCAATGTTCCAATTGCGGCCAAAAGCAAAAAGGTTCCTAGTAGTTCAATGCTGTGATACTTCAAGATGACTGCTAAGGTATGCCCTTGGCTGCCTTCAGAGCTGACGCCTTCCTGGTCTTCCGGTCGATGTCCAGTCCGTCATCGATTTGCTTTTTTTTTTTTTTTCCCACCCTCCTCAGCTCCCTTCTGTTCTTTTCTCCTCTGATCCGGTCTCCTATCAGGGGACTGAAGACGCCAATTTGATCCAATTTGATCAGAGTGACAGATCACCAAGCTAATACCAATGCCCAGTACGAAGTATGAAAGCACTGTATTATCACGCAAAGCCATAACAATACCATTGACATCAAGGAATCCCGTCATCACTCATTCATCATTCAATTCACTGAAGCGAATTGGCAATTTCGAGGTTGAAACGTTTCGTACTGTGTCAGGCTACTTCAGGGTACAGAGCAATTACAAGATAGGATACAAGGAAGACCCTATTTCTCTCTCTTCAATGCCCTCAAATCTTTCTTGTCCCTCTCTTCTCGTCCACTTCTACTTCGTACGGAAAACATCTTGATCAATCTCCCGGCCTCATCGGGAACATGGCATAATTTTGGATTAATGGCAGTAGCGAAAGAAACTCGCCTACGAATTCTCGTGTATGGGATATTAACCTGCAACGTCCAGAGGTTCAGAGTAGATCAACTCTATCGCCGCCGTCTCTCGCGAGTCTCTCATGAATGCTACCGTCTGATGTCCCTCTCTCTCTCCCCAGCTTCAATGCGAGAAATGCCTCGGCAAACTCCACCTACAATACTCCTTTCTCCGGACCACTCAGTTGTCAACATCTTCTTCTTCCCCGACCTCCCCGCTAAATTTCGACCTACCGGCAATGGGACACTACTAAAATAGTCGGTCCACTGTGCTAGTTCGAAGTACCGAAGTACTGAAGGACGACGACAAGGAAATGTCTTTGCGTACACCAATGTACCCCGTGTACTTCCGAGGAAGCACAGTGCGGTCTCTCGAATGATGGGTTTACTCGTAATGCTCCAAGAGTGACCTCAAATGGAAGAATCAATTGATGCCTACTCCACTCGAACCCATTAAACCATGAAACATCGTCAAGAGAAGAGTCCAACACGAATCGATGCCCGTTAGTTGGGTCAGTGCCCCCCATGGCATCTATTGATGATATTAATTGCTTCAGACTCGTAAATGTCAGTGCCTACTTCGCACTTCGCAGGCTATGTCGATTCATCGCCCTTCATTTCCAGCACATTCATGCGACGACAAAGTTCGAAGCAGAGCTAGGATTGGGCCTCCGGCGTTCGCCGTAAACAACTGCACTCTTCTCGAAACTTTAATTCGCCTTTTTCACCTTTTTCACCCACCCATTTCATAGCACACATGGCGCTAAATCTCCTCTTCCCCGGCTTCTACGTGTTCACGGTTAATATCAGAAGGATTCTAAACTTCCCCCTCTCCTCTGGCACAGTTGCCGGGCGTCCCCTCCAGAGCCAAGTTGCACCCCAGTAATGCAGAATATCGGTCCTGCTCCGAATCCCCAAGCAACCAGCACAGCAAAGCAACCGGAACTCTTCGAGATTCGCCTGCATGAGGTCATCACGACCGCTCGTCGCAGTCGGCCACTTGTGTTTAGGGCCGAGAACCTAGAAAGAGCAAGAAAACCGCCTCCGGGACCAGTGAGGGGGGAGACTAGTTTCGTAGCATCGCTTACGACATGCAAGAGCGAGTCGTGCGATCCAAGACGCCGAGCTCAGTCCAGTGGCTGGCTTCTTGATGGACTCTAGAAAGAAGATATCAATGTGATGATGATCTTTTCTGGCATCCGGGCATTCATCCAACTCTAACCGATTCTCGGCCTCTTTCTCATAGGCTTCCATCTATTACTCCGGACTGGCATCGGCATGAAATCGCGATGCTTGACAAGTGTCGCATGTCGCAGAGGTGCCGAAGATTGGGGACCAGTTCCAAGAACCGAACTTGTCAAAACGTGCCTGGCTCACTATAGTAAGGTTCCTCTCTGTTTGACAGACCAAAATGTCTCAGAATCCTTGGGATGCAAGTCAATGAGTGGAACAGACAAGAGTTCATGGGATATGACAGGCCTTGAATGTTAACGGACACGATAGTCTCACTTCCGCATCTCAACGCTTTTCAAGACCCAGCCTTTGCAACTTTTTACTCATCGGCTCGTCTACTTAGCAAGCGAGGTCGCAAACAGATAGCTAGTCCGTCTCTCGTCGTTCAGCAAGGGAAAATGTCGTCGTTCCTCCTTGAACATTGAAGGAAATCAGCGGACGCGAGTGCAATTGTGTGCTTAAGGTACTTCATACTTCTCCATGTCTCCACTCGTAGCGAACAGTGCGAGGATCAGACTGTACGGGAACGTGAGGACCTGCGGAGAACATACAACGTTTGATTGAGAATGCAACGCTACCTTTATGCCCCCCAGCGGATCATTCTCATTTAGTCCTAGCGCATCTGCGTCGGGCCGATAGGGCCAAGGCACACCACTGAGAGCGCACAGGGGCAAAGGGGTCTGCGAGGCTGCAGACTAGACGGCCTATGATTGGCCAGTTCGCGCCTTCTAAATTGGGGCGATGATCAGGTGGTCGAACAATTCGCTGACTCAGCTACCATTAGTCATGTCACCCGAAGTCCGGGCAATTTCGGGTATTCGTCGGTCACCTGATCTTCTCGTTCCATCCACATTTGGCAGCAGTTGCCAACAACACAGGTCTTTCTTGGCAGACTCTCCCTCACTCTCCCGATTGTCTCTCTTGCTTGTCTTCCTTGTCAGATCCGCCTGTATCTCGCCGTTTCGAGCACAATTTTGGGTTCAAATAACCCGCAGTGCCGTAACGCCACCGCCAATGGCGATTGGGTCAACTTGCTTCTTCTGCCTATCATGACTTGATCGGGTTTAGCATTTTGTGGCTCATCCATCCCTGAGACCTTTCAGCTGGTTGACCACATCAAGGGGGGAGAAGGGGAGAACCAAGAAGAGACATCTTGTTATTATGGCCATCCTCTGTTCGGTTTTCGTACTTTGCCTGGCTGTGTGTGTTGTGTGTTTGAAGGGGGGGAACAGACAGCTTGGCTTGGACTTGTTGAGTCGTGGTCCTTTTGAAAATTTTCAAGCGAACAACTCCTGCTGCCAAACCGGCAACCCTGTGATATCACCCTCGTTCCCTCCATCGTCATCCCCGCTGGCCCCCTAACAAGTCGGAGAAAAGAAGAAGAAGATTAAAAAATAACTAACAGCCCCGAAAAGGAGAGAAACAATTGACCGGGAACGCCGAATGGCAGTGAACTCCTCTTACTCTTCAGCCTTGTAAGGCGATTAAATTTCGAATCGAATGGGTGGGGTCCGGTGATTCCATTCCCAGCGAGGACAGCTTTTTCGTTAGGAGCCTCAATTTTGTAGCTCGACCAAAACCCTCCAATCTCATCCCATCCACCTCTTGGCTGTCGCTCAGCGTTTTGTTGTCCGCTCTCACTGGTCCTTCAACTCCCTTTTACCCATTTCTTTCTCGTCTGGTTCAACCTTCCGATATCCTAGACCCGTTTCCCCTGATATGTGCACACTCTCAACCCAGGTTTCGATTAGACCAACTTGGGGTTGGGTTGGGACAGTGATGATATAGAGAGAGAACCAGAGGAGAAAGCAAAAAAGGCTTGGAAACTACGTCACTCGACGATAGGAACGCGGGAAGAGGGCAACGTCATAATTTATATCGACCCCGGGGAAACAAAGAGGTGAGAGGAGTGGGCCACGCTCGAAGAGGGTAAAGGGACCGAGGCCAGAAGCAGGAACACGAGCGAAAGAAAAAAGGGCGGAGAGGGAGACAGAGAGAAGGAAGGGAAGAATACGACGGTTTCTTCTGTGGGCGCTGCGCAGAGACATTTTTTTACCACACACCCTTTCCCCTACCATTTTTTTATTTTTATTTTATTTTTCTAATATCCGCTCTTCCCACCTCGTTCCTATTTCCCAGTTGAGTTAGGATGACCCTTTCTGATCGCCCACCACCACCGCCTCCGCCTCCACCTCCTCCCTCGTCGCAACAACAGGATCCGTCTCAGGACCCATCAAAGCCAACGACAGGTCGCAAACGGCCTTACAGGCCCAAGGTCAAGACTGGTTGTACATCATGCAGGTGAGTTTATTGGACTCTTTACGCTTGATTTCCCCCTTATCTCTCTCCAGGTAGCACCCCCGTGGATGGATGGACAGGTCCCCTAGCTTGGTCCAACAAACCGCCTGTTGGTCGTTCACTTTCCCTTCACCAGTAACTTAGCAGCTCAGGCTAGGCTTTAAAGCCTATGCCAACAGCGCGCCCTTCTGGAGCATGGGGCCTGGGACAGGTCTAGGGCCGTGCCGGGTTTGGATCTTGAGAACCCATCTCCCCGTATTCGCTAGCCCTTCTAGGAAGCAAGATCAGCCCTGTAGGCGGATCCCGGCTTCTCAACGGGCACTTGCACGAGTTTCTTTTTGATACTGTCCCCCTCCTTCACGCATCGCTTTTACTTCCAAATTTCGAGTAGATCGTCCCCCCCCCTCCCTGCATCGTGGGGGTGTCGATATCATCAGTTGTCTTTTTTAGGTCACCGTCTTAAAACATAATATTGACTCTTATATGTAGGACACGGCGAGTTAAATGTGACGAGGGGAAGCCAAGTTGCCAACGGTGCATCAGCACCGGCAGGACCTGTGATGGCTACGAGGATCTGTTCCGACTGGTTCAATGGGCTCCGAACCAGACCCCGACCAGCTCTCAGCCGACCAAGGACAATGCGGCCAAGCCGGCATTTGCAGTAACATCATCAGCTCCTGTAGCAAGTACACCCACCGCGGGGTCTCAAAAGAGGAAGAGACAGGCTTCCCAGCAGCCACAGAAGCAGCAGCAGCACCAACAACAACAGCCATCTCTTGTGACCGTATCTGACCACCCCAGCTCTGTTGGTCCGTCTTTTAGCACAACTGAGACAAACAGGCAGCATCAGCCCGCCATCTTAACCGCCTCATCCACGCCATCATCAGCCAGCTTTTCTTCTCCTTCTCCCCCAGTCTCAAATGTATCATGGCCCGGGTCCGCCACCGTACCCTCGCCAAATCAGCCAAGGGGCTTTTCGCAAACCTTGGCATCTCGCCCAGCAGCGGTCTACAGCCCCTCGGTCTCGCCAATACCGGGGCGCTCTCCCCAACTGCCCCCTGAATATATTCACGGAGGAGCAGGCGTAATACCTACAGTACCAGTACCTCCCGCCCATCATCCCCCTCCTCCCCATGGCCATGGTTCTGTCGCCCCGCGGCGTGGTGGCAGCAGAGGTTACCCTCCCCGGGCGCTACCTCGTGGACAGCAAGCCGGTCCGTCATCAGCAGCAATGCCCAGTCTACCTCCGTCCACGGCGGTCCCGCCAATACCTCCTTCGCAGCAACCGCCGCCGCCGCCGCCCAAGTTAACGGCAGAGGACATCGCTGCGCTCGCGGCCCGATTCACAAACAAACCCATCTCCGAAGGCTACGAAGTCGAAGCGCGAACAACGCTCGAATTCAGCGCCTCCGAGCCCGCCGTGCGCCATGCCCTCCGCGCCCTCGAATCCCTCTACAAAACCCTCGAAGACCACGGCCACGAGTTCCCCCACGGCCGCCTAGCCGTGCCGACGGTCTACCACGGCCTGCAAGAATACAACAATGCCATCGTCAACCTCGCCAACAAGCTCGCCGTCATGGACCGGCGATCCTGCGAGGTCGCCCTCGTCTGCTGCAGGCTGTTCATCAGCATCGGTACCATCACGCGCGACTACACGCCCGTGGCGGAGCACTACATCCGTGGCATGCGAATCATGCACGAGGCCGCCACGCGACCCTATCTCGACGCCTGGGGCAACGTCATACCCACGCAAAACGGCGAGTTTCCCAAGATCGACGTCTTCATGATCAAGATCTTCATGTCGCCCGACCGCATGGCCCCCGCGTGTAAAGCAGCCGCTCTGGCCGTTAAGAATCGGAAGAGGCTCCCCGCGCAGGAGTGGATGCAGCTCGTGCGGTTTGCGCGGAACGAGGTGCGCGCCGCGAGGGTCAAGGCGAAGTTGGTCGTCATTAGCAAGCTCGCGCTGCAGCACTTTGATAACGTGTCGAGATTGCGTCCGGGAGCCGATTCGTCCAAGGTACGCGCCGAGAAGGAGGTGTTGTTGACTATGCTGAACGATTTGGAGCTGGATGGGAGGGATGGGCCGAGGGATTTGGGGGCGTATCACGGGAGGTTCCATTTCTTGTATCATTCAGCGCTGAAGATTGCCGTGACGCTGTCATTGTGGGCGCCGACCCACGATATCAGCGAGTTGCAGCCGGTGTTTCAACGGGTTGGCGCTGTATCGGGGTGCCTCATCTAGAATTTGGGTAGAGTCAATATGACTTGGGGGAGGTTCCGGGATGAGCTTGCGATGTGCGATTTTGGTTCAAATATTTGAGATTTTTTTGGTGTCTGTTAGGGGTTTTATGTCGAGACGATTTTAACGTTCCTCTCTTCTTTTCTTCTTCTTTTTTTTTTTTTTTTTTTTTTTTTTTTTTTTTTTTTTTTTTTTTATTTCTTAGTATTAAACTAGGTGTTATGGGAGTTTAACGAAGTAGAGGAATAAATAATACAGAATCGAGATTTATCGAGACTTCAAGATAGAGATCGGATGTAATTTCTCAAACTGAAGTGATATATCCTATAGAAAGTGAAAGATCTGGTGAGAAGTTGGCGAAACACAAGTCTTCAGGTCGAAAATCGTGAAGAATATCGCTCAATATTAACGTCAAACATCACAACTAGATCAGAATGTACTTCTAGACAAAACCCTTCACTCCGTCCATCTAAAGTTCCTTAGCAAAAACCCCCAATTGACCAGCCGACACATCGTTCTTTAGGATTCGTTTCGAGGTGGCGCAGTTCGTGCTCCTGCGAGGTTTCTCGCAGGCTTCTCTCCCAATACAATGTTCCAGCTCGGTCCTGGGCAGAATCAACGGATCCCTTGTGCGTCTAATATTAGTTCTTTGCTCGTACGCGTAGGCAAGGCCGAAGAGCTTCGCCTCGCTGAATCGTGAGCCAAGGAAGGATAAACCGATGCTATGACCGTATAATTAGCCTTTTTCAATGAACCGATGTGTAAATAGTAAGAAAGAAGAGAAGAGATGAAAGGCAAACATACGGAAGACCTGGTCCCTGAGTCGTCATTCCCCTCTCATTCTTCACCACCTCAGCATCCTCAGGATAAAATCCCATCGGCACCGAAACCGCCGGCGCCGCAGCAAACGCCGCAAACAAACTCGCCAAGGAGGTTGGCAAAATCACAGCATCCAATTCATGCTCCTCGATAGCGCCCAATAGACCTCCCTCTTCGCCATAGCTCCGAAACAGCTCAAGATCCTCCTCAAAGCGCGGATCGGTGTTATCATAGCCCATCTCGTCGAGAGCAACGTCCCAAGTGGCCGTATTACGGTCGGGATACTCCTCGGCGGGCGTCGAATGCGTAAATTCACGGATATCAGCGAGGGAGTGCACATCCGCGGGGTTCTCGGTAAGTTGAGAGAGATAGGCGGCGAGGTTCGTCACGAAGTCGGCATTAAGGACGCGACTCTCGAGGTCGAAGTCGAACGTTTCGGGGTCTTCAAAAGCGGAGAAGTTGGAGCTCACGATAGTGGCACCAGCAATGCGGAGGACGTCGAACGCGACGTAGAATGCCTTACCTTCCGGACGGTCCGGGTTAGCGATGCCGAAGATTTCGAGAATATTGCTGGGGATACCGAGGCGTGTGCCCGAGAGCGCGTCCTTGTCGAGGAAGGAGAGATAGTCCGGGGTCGCGCCGTCGTCGGGGATTGAGGATGTGTAGTTGTCGTTCTCGTCAGGGCCGGCAATGGCTTGGAGAATGTAGGCGGCGTCTGTGACCGTGCGGGCCATGGGGCCAATGGTGTCTTGGTGTTCGCTGATGGGGATGACGAGGTCTCGGGAGGTTAGGCCGATGGTGGGCTTGAATCCGACGATGTTATTTCTTTGGGAGGGAGATATGATGGAGCCGTCCGTCTAGAAAAGGAAGTTTAGCTTTTTGTATCACAAGACCTGCTTGCCTCTATGTATATTCCTTTTCCTTTCCTTACCTCCGTACCGATACAAGCAACAGCCAAGCCCAAGTCCGACGCAACGCCACAGCCACTCGAGCTACCACTGGGATCTTGGGCTTCGAGATAAGCACCGAGGACTTGACCACCGTCGGCCGACCAACCGTTCGTGCCGTTGTCGGATCGGAAATTGGCCCATTGGCTTAGGTTGGCTTTCCCCAGGATAATAGCCCCGGCTTCCCTAAGTTTCTTTGCAATGAAGGAGTCGCGGGGGACCTTGGCGCCTTTGAGGGCAAGTGAGCCGGCTGGAAGAATTTCAATGAGATTAAGTTATCATTATCAAGAAGGGAAGTTTGGTTTAGTTCATACCGGTGTTGTTCATCTTGTCTGCGGTGGCAATGTTGTTCTTGATGAGAATAGGAAGTCCATGGAGAGGCCTACCCCAAGAGCGAACAAGTTAGAACCGTGATGGATATACCTAACAAGCGGCGGAATGGGGTTTATATTACCCTCGAATCTCGCCGGCCTCTCGTTCAGCGTCGAGAGCAGCTGCGATCCCCAACGCGTCGGGATTAATCTCTGTGACAGCGCGAAGCCGGGGATTGACCTCTTCGATCCTCGCAACGTATGCCTACGCGTCCATAAATCAACTTAGCAAACAAGCCCTTTTAATACGCTTCTAACTATAACTTGTTCGAACTTACCTTCACTAGATCTACACTGGTAAAGAACCCCTGCTCGAGGCCCTGGGATAGGTCATCTATCGACACGTCTCGGAGACTAGGCAACGAGCGCTCTTCCTCATCTGCTGTCCAGTTAAATTCTATCCCGGAACAGCATCAAGTTGAGGTAATACGAAATTACCTTGGCATACAGCGGCACCGGAAAGGCCCCAGAGAGCGAGCGTTCCCCGAAGGCAGAGCTTGCGAAACGACACCATCGTCGGGCTCTCGTATTACAAGGTATCAATACTCTTGCCACTTCAACTATCGCGGATTTTCAGTATGAAGCGATCCGATGTTAACCCTTTGATGTTTTAGTTAGCCTTAGGTTCTCATCGCCTCACTTCTTGCCCGGAAAGCTGCCCCGGACTTTATGCTTCCTGCTTTGCAAAGTAATGACAGTACAGGCGCAGGTGTTGAGAGATGCTGGGAGGAAATTGGCTGAGGATCATAAAATAATTGGGGAAGATGGGGGTTCAATCCAATGCGGGTTATCTGCGCTCTTTATACGAAGGTGAGAGGATCGAGTACATTGCGCGTTATCACCACGGAAAAGGGCAATCCTTCTCGAAGCGGTCGGCGTTTTCCCAATGTTCCGTCCCTTGATACAATCCCCGATATTGACAAGGACCGAACTAGGAATTCGGCGGTGACTTGGAAGTCTATGTCAACATCGCCGGCCCCGACTCGGCTCCGACTGAGCGTCTATGAGTCACCCCCCGAAGAAATCTCCTGTTACGTATGAATCTAAATCTCGAAAATTCCGAGTTCTCCATCTTGATACTATTATGGAAGCCGTTCAACATGGTTATAACTGCCCGTTTCCTGCTCGGGCATACGTTTCCCCCATGCAATGCGACACACCGGCAAAAGTGTCTCCACCCGCGACCACGTTTTCTCTCGGGCGGGGTCGAGTATACAACGGGTATTATATTATCATATTATAGAATCTAAATGTTGGAAAAAAAGGAAACAGAGCGGACCTTGACCCTACCTGATTATGGTACCTGCAAGCACCTTTGCCTCGTCCAGGATGCGCGTTTCTCGCTCCTTATCTGGGTCGTATGAGGCAAAGCTCTCTTGGATCTGGTTGAGCCAAGTCACCACCCGATCAGCAACCACGAGATTGCCCACTAAGTGAGCTTCATTAGCATGGACATCCATGGGTGGATAAAAAAAAAATTAAGAAGAATATGAGCAAGAAATTGTGACCGTAAGACTTACTTTCTCTCGTGCAAAAAGCGTGAGGAACATTGCCCTCTTGATCCACCACAATCTCTGTCCTCCCCTTCTTATGCTCCGGCCCATCCCTATTCGCATGCGTCTCCAGCTTCTGGATAAACTCATCCCTAACGTCGTTGGCAACCCAGTGATCCTCCTTAGCAAAGAAGAACATAAACTTTGGCAGCTGGTGCCTATGCTCCTCAGCATCGCGGAACACCTCCCAGAGCTCCTCGTCCCACCTATCGTCCGAAATAGTCGCCATCTCATCCTTGCCCATGTGAAGACCCTGCCAGATGCCGTCCCGGCTCCTGAGGAACTCGACCGTTATGCGAGCCGCCTCGGGCGTGAAGCCCATCAACTTCCGACACACGAAACGCAAGAGGGCGTTAGGGAATGGTAACAGCAAGGCCTTTGCCAAGTGGTGGACGTTCCTGCCCAGAAATGAGTACTCATTGAGAGCGTTTAACCGCTTACCGCTGGGCGATTTCGCAATATGCGTGACCGTGGGAAAGAGGAGGATGCCATGGTACAACTTCAGATGGCGAGCCAGCGAAGGGTTGTGGTGATGGCGGTGGAAGATTTCGAGCGTGATGTACGCGCCGACGGAATGGCCGGCTATCACCACAAAGTCGTAGGGCTTGCCGTTCTCTCCTGGCCGCGCCGAGTCCTCTATCCTCCGCTCCGCTACGTTCGCGTAGGCCTTGAGGATCTGCTCCTCTAAGCTGTAAGGAGGGCAGCTGTTCGTGAAGGGCACGTGGTCATCATCGTGGAAGCCGTAGAGACTCCTGCCGTAGATGTCGTAGGCGACCTCGCGTTGCGATCGGTCCAGGAGGACGCGCAGGAATCTGAGGAAGCTGCTGTAATATTCTATGAGGCCTGGGTTTCCTGGGACGAAGTAGACGAGGGCGTGGGCCCAGGGTTTGTGAGGCGGCCGAGCTGCCGGGAGGAAGATGGAGTGGTCTGGATTCATGGTGAACGCCGAGATGAGGATGGTGAGGATGAGAAGGTGCACTTGAGACTCTGCGCCAAACTAGTGCAGAGCGTTCGGGCTTCTCCCGCAGGATAAACCTGTCGCCGTAAGAAAATGAGAGAATAGTAAAAAAATATCCAAAACCAGGGTCTAAAGGTCCGTCCTCATGAGCACTGAGACGGACTGATTGACCGAAGATCCCGTTCTGAAGCTCAACTCCAGGACCATCAATTCACGGCCGGTTTTCTAAATGTCCCCGAATTGCACGAAAAAGAGCTAATTATGTCTTCAAACTAAACATAAGAGGGGACGAAAAATGGCAAGGACGCAAAATATCAAGATCGACCCCTTTGAATTCCTGCCTGCTTGGCAACAGTCGGTGACATTCACAAACACGGGGCTGATTGAGATCGCGAGATCCCGAAATACGGGATCCACATAATATCGGTTACAAAAGTATTGTGCTTGGCACAATAAAGAATATATATATCGGGGTATTCGAAATACAGCGAAACTGCCCCGCCATCCACCTTCCTGCTTCAACTCGACCCCTCCATGATTACGGCACGTTGAAGTTATCACCAACCCCATTTGTCATTTGTGCAATTCCGACATCGCCTGAGGATAATTCATGAAATTGCTGGTCTCTCGCTGAATCCGTCACTCCTTCGACTCCCGGCACCAATTCTGTCCCTCTTCAATCTCTCTCTCCCTATAGAGACTTTGTCTAAGACACGCCCTCGCGACACACTTCGCAACCATGGCCCTTGACGCAGGAAAACGTAAGCTGGATGCTGTTCTTCGAGTCGGGGGATGAACCATATCTGACATCGCATATAGCCACATACTCTACGGGCGATAAGACCTCCTTTGCCTGGATCACTGCGCGCGAGCGATGGCCCATCATCATCGTCAGTGCCCCTCCCTCTCCCCGATTTCGGTGCGCCGACTTGTCGCATCGCTAACATCCGGCTCTCCACGGCAGACAAGCGCCATTGACGATGTCTACCGATCCGTCCACGCTGCTACGGACCCGGAGGCCGTACAGGAAGGCAAGAAGATCCTTGAATCTCTTGCCAGTCTCAAATACGAGATTCAGCACGACCGCCAGCTAACGTACGCGACGCTCGACTCTCTCCTTCTTCTCATTGACTCTTGACTAACAAGAGTACGCAAAAAAGCCCCATTGAGGATGATGGGTACCCAGATGTGTCTCTCTACAACGATGAATTGGCCAAACTTGGTCCCCCCACCTGGCTCAATGTCTCTTGGCTCTACTCCGAGTGCTACCTCTTCAGGTAAAACAACCCGCGCGATCCGCTCCCTTATTTTCCACCTCTAGTCAACACGCAGACTAATCAAGCCCAAGCTCAGGCGCATAAGCACATACTTCACGAAAACCACCCACTGGAAGACCTACGACCTCTTCGCCCGCCAAAAGATCAAGACCTTCCGCTCCTCCCGCCCCGCCGTGCTCGAGCTCGCCGCGCGCTACCGAGAACTAGCCACCCAGCTCCAGAGCGGCGACCACATCCCTGACGAGGCTGAGAAGCTCATGTTCACCGAGATGTGCGAGGTCTGCCTTTGGGGTAACGCCACGGACCTGTCGCTCCTGACGACACTTACCTACGAGGACATCCAGAAGCTGCAGGGCGCCAAAGCGCGCAAGGAATCCGAGAAGAACATTCTCGTTAACGATACGGCAACGGCGTTCGAGCTCCTTAAAAAGGCCAAGGCTGAAGGAAAGGCCGAGCGCAGGGTCGACATTGTCCTTGACAATGCTGGGTTCGAACTCTACGTCGACCTCATCCTTGCGGGGTACCTCTTGTCCTCAGGCCTTGCAACCCACATCGTCCTCCACCCTAAGTCCATCCCGTGGTTCGTGTCCGACGTGCTCCCCAGCGACTTTGCTCACCTCCTGAGCTCCCTCGCCAACCCCAAGCCGTTCTACGAGACTCCCTCGGATGATGAGAGCTTGCAGGGTAAGACGCCGGCCCCTCTGGCTGATGCCGATGCCGAGAACCTTGCCTTTTTGTTCCAGCAGTGGAGCCGGTTCCATGCGGAGGGGCAGGTTATCCTGCGTCCGAACAGGTTCTGGACGCACGCGGGGAGTTTTTGGAGGATGCCTTCGGAAGCGAAGGATCTATTTGAGGATTTGAAGGCGAGTGAGCTTGTTATTTTCAAGGGTGACTTGAACTACCGAAAGCTCACAGCAGATGTAAGTGTTCTCCCTCTGTCTTATCTGCACAAAAAGAAAAGGGAAAAAAAGGAGAATATCCTGTATTCTAACATTGATCTCCTTATCCAGACCGATTGGGACCCGACTACACCGTTCACCACCGCCCTCGGCCCACTTGGTCCTGGCTCCGGTATCAACGTCCTCTCCCTACGCACCTGCAAGGCTGACGTCGTCGTTGGTCTTGAGCCGGGCGTGGACGAGAAGCTTAGGGCCCTGGAGGGCGGGGGCAGAGATACCGGTGCGAGAAAGTGGGCGTGGAATGGCAAGTGGGCCGTGATTTCGTTTTCTCCTCGGGAGTGAAAAGGGGGGCTTTGATGTTTGCGCATTTTGATAGACAGATCTTGTTTTACACATACATTGAAACTACAAGATCTTATTGAGAAACCCTCGCAGAAGGCTCTTTGTCTCGATGAGGCACAGCATGGCCGAGAGCATCTGCTACGATGGTTCGCGTAACTTGTTTCATGCCCACGGATTTGCTTGTTTTCACACGTTCCAGATGAGTATAAAATTGCTTTGATGAATGGATGACAGACGACTGACTCGAGCACCGTCCATGCTCATAACCGAATCCAAAATCAAACCGTAACGCAATGCGAAAGAAATCGCTAACAAGCTAAGAGACTACGTTTGTACTCTCGAAGAAATGCAATTCCCAAACCCCAGAACTCCAATCCAGATGCTTGCCGAAAACCGCCCTCTCCCGCGTCGCCACCAGACCCCATCAAACAGTCCCCTCGTCCCACCGAACCCACCTCCGAATAACCTCATCCACAACCCTCACCTCCCCCCTAGAAGCCCCAACCTTGAACCACTCTCTATGCTCCTTCCCACAGGCTGCACACGTCCCCAACTCGGCCCTCAGCCCCATCCCCTGCAGCTCGAGATGGACCAACCTCTCGACCTTCCTTACATGCGGCGTCATCCTCGGCCCGCTCACCTCGGGTCTCAGCGTATGATGGTTACCCGCCGCTGCCGCACCGCGCTCCGAGCCAGGAATGTAAGGATAGAAACGGAGGACTTCAACGTCGTAGTCGCACTGCCGAGACCACTGATTCATGCGTCGCTGGACATTAGCAGCCCGCCCAATCTTAAGAAGCATCGTCGCCTTCCCACCCCCATTCCCCGCCGCCGGGTTCTTATAATACGAAGAAACGGCATCACTCGCCCGCCGGCTCCGCGGCGATCCCGAACTCGCGGCCGCAGCCGACGGAGGCGCAAGGAACTGCCTCGCCGCGTTCACAGGCGCCGGCTTTTTGGCCGATGCGGGCGTCATCCAGAACATGTAGATGTACCCCGGTTCCTCGGACTCGACGAAGGGTCTTGCGAGCTCGGCCATGAGGAGGGATGCTGTTTGCGGATCGGTCGAGGGGGGGATGTAGGAGAGGTAATTCCCTGCTTGGTTCTTTCCGGATGATTTTCCTTTGCCGTTCAATGGTGATGAATTCGGTCCGTAGGATATTCTCACGGGGGTCGATGACGTTGCATCAGCCCCCGGACGTGTTTTCGTCGGCGTAGTAGGTGGAACGCTTGCGACTTGCTGCACCTTTTGCGCTGGGCGAGGTTGAGGTCTCGATGGCCTGGGAACCTCTTCAATGGGAATCGTAAAGCAAAAACAACAGAGCAACGTCCTCGTCCCGCTCGTCTTCTTCTTACTCTTCCTCCGCCTCTGCTTCCCACCAACCTTCGAATCCACGCCCATAAGCCCCAATCTATCCGCCAAGGTATCAATACTCGTCCTCTTCCCTCCTTCGGCCACCGAACCACCACCACCACCACTCTTCCCGGGTGAAGGACTGCTCTGATGCGCCGCCTGCTCCTTGTGCTGCCAACAATACATTTCCTCCGTTATGGCGTTGTTCTTCTTCTTAGAGTGCTTGGAGGCGGGGGAGCCGGCGTTAGAGGCTGCGAGGGGACGGCGGCAGGGTTTGCCGTTGGAGGTTATGCCGCGACATGTTGTCTCGGCGGGGAGGGAGTCGTTGCGGGAAAGGTATGATTCCGGGGTGTTGGGTATGAATGGCATTGTGTTGTTTTGTTCCCTTTGAGGATGGGTTTGAAGGTGTTCAAGCCTTGGGTATAAAGTGAAATGTCGAGAAGAATGTGAAATAGAAAGAGATTTGGGAATTCGGTGAGCTTGGCTTGTGAAGAGGTGGATGGTGGGCAGTGTCGAAGGAGTGAGGCTATATAGACCACTGGCTCAAGCCTTCAAGTTGTACGGGACCGTTACGCCAGCTTCTCAGGTTTGCCAAATGCCAAGATGAAGCATTAACTGAAATCGTGACTGGACTCTACGGACTCCAACATCTACTGAATCACAAAAAAAAAAAAAAAAAAAAAAAAGAACCCAACAAGCAAGAACATGAAACGAGTACGATCCCCAAAAAATTCACCCATGACTCTGCCCAAAATCACAGTCAAGAAATCCCAGACACGCCTAAAAATACTCCTGCGACGTTGTTAACGCCAGGCCTCCGACTCACACACCTCATTCGAATCGGGAAGCCCTGCGGCTCGCTGCCTAGACCCGCATCCTCGGGCTGCAGAGCCCAACCCCCTCGTGTCATTGTGTCCTGGTGTCGGGGTGGCTGGGGTTGTTCCTCACAGCGCAGCGGATTTCTTGCGTTGAGGCGATGCAGGAAAGGGAAATCGGTCTTGGCCGGATTTGAATTTCTGGCCAATAAAAAAAAGGGGGAGATTTGTTCCTCCAATCAGAATCTTATAAAATATGCGATATTGCAAGGCTAAATTATGTGATTGGCTAGAAATTCTCCAAAGAGAATCCTGTGCCTGAAACGGGTACATCTGCAGAGTAACTCGCATGTCTCTCACGTCCGGATCTCCAGTTGGCTTCACGAGCAGACAGACATCACTCAGCATAACCCCGAATGCCATCTGGATGCGAACCCTCAAAGCTGCGAGTCTGATTGAACAGTAACAATGTCGAATAAACCAATACTGTACACTACATACACCTACACTACAAAAGCGCCAGTTACCTTATCCTGCCCACGGATCGACAGCCACCCTCGCCAAAAGAGAGACACAGACACACACACAGAGAGAGACCCAGCTACGCCGAGAGCTGCATCAACTCTAGCGACCAGTACATGAAACCCATAGAGAAAGAAACAAAGAATCGGGTCAGAAAAAACAGAAGACCTAAACGCATCAAGTACACACGCGAGGGGACACACACGCCTTCTCCAAGACAAAAAGGTATTTCATCCGCAGGAGGGAAGATCACTGAAATTTTGAGTGTCTCTCTACTCTGCTTGCTGCATCTTTCTGGCAGCTCCTTTAACGACAAAAACGTGAGTAATAAAAACAACACAAACGAATGAAGGAAAAAAAAACGACAACAAGAATGAGTAAAAACGAAGGACAGATCCTGAACTCCAGTTGAAAACCTCAAGAACCCCAGTAGAGAGGGGACGTCGCCGGGGGGAGGAGCCGTAGGTAGAAGGGGGATAATCGTGAAAACCCGCCCAAAACAAGAATATAGCCGAAGGGGTATAAACAGCCCATATCTGGGAGTTATATAACCCGGTCCCCCTTCACCCAAAATATCGTCCCTCCCTCCTTCTCCCCGAGGAGAGTCACGCCTTCTCACGTTGTTCCTCCTCTTCGCCCAAAGTTGATTTCAGCACATCCCAACCTGCTCCGCACGACAACACCCGCACTCCCCTACCGTCTCCCTGGAAAATAGAGGAAACGAAAAATGACAACCCGGCTGGAAAAGGAAAACACACGGTAGAAGAAAACAAGGTAAACAGGGGAAGCAGAGTTAAGAAGCCGACCCAACATGGAATATAGACCCGAAATCCGATCCGCACCCTTTCTCCTCACTCCCATTTGCCTGCTCGCGTCTCTAAGAGGCTCAAGTTTGTCTAGGAGAACCGTACCTAACGGTTGCGCTCACCAGATCCCGATCCGAAATCCGGCTCCGGCAACACCTTCTTGTCCTTGCGAGCCTTGATGACAAAATCCGCCATGATTTGGATGTGGTCGGCTGGGAAGTGATAGTTGGGGAACGAAGGAACCCGCTTAAGGTAGTCCGCATCAGGAGGTCCGAGAAGTTCCACAACCTCGAGCGTGTTGGTCGAGTACCAGAGGTAGTCGATGACATCGGCGAAGTTCGGGGTGTAGTTGGTGAACGGAAGTTGGTCCGGTGTTCCCTTGACGTGGGCGTAGGCGTCCCGGAGGCTAAAGGGGTGCTCGATACCGTCCCTCGTGAAGCTACCGTACTGGTAGTTGCTAATCTCAAGATGGTCAGGCGGCACACGGCCGAGATTCATGAGTTCGTACACCGAGCTATCCTCTGTCGAGTTAAAGTCACCGCAGACGAGGAGCGGGATGTCCGTGTTATTTCGGTACTCCTGGCTAGGTGCTGGCTCGGGTGCTGGAGGGGCTGCGTCCTGGCCGTCCTCGCCGGTCGAGCGGAAAGTAAACAGCTTCTTGTCCTTCACAGCGGGCCACCTTGCATACTTCTCCGCCAACTTCGTAACATGCTCCATGAGGATACCGGTCTGGATAGTCTTGACGTCGGCTAGTGCGGAGTCCCACGTAAGGTGCACGTTCACCAAAATTATCCTCGCGCCGGTCAGTCGACTCTCGAAGAAGCAGATGACGGCTATGTTGTCCTTGGGCATCACTCGGTTGAAGACGTCGTGCTGGTTCTTCATGTCGGGCCGGTTGATGGCGATGCTGGCGAACTCGATAACCTGCTTGTCAAGTAACACGTACTTGCTGCCCTTCCAGAAAACTGCGCAGCCGTCGACCGACAATGCATCCTTCTCCGACATAGTCTTCGCTCGTGTCTTGGGCCATTGCACACCCTTGTAGTCGGACTTGGCAAGCTCGGGAGAGAAGTCCTCCTTGAACGCCTCCGTCGAGATTTCCTGCAGGCACAAAAAGTCGGCGTCACGGAACCGGAGTTCCTGGAAAATGCATTCCTTCCGGTAGTCCCAGTTGAGAGCTGCGGTGGGTGTGTATCCGTACGTCTGCGTGGTGGCATATTTGTCGCACAACACGTTCCACGTGAGGACCTTGAATTGCTCGAGGTTCGTCGAAACGTCTTCTTGGATCGTAATCATTTCGCGCATCGGGGGTGGTTCGGGAACTATGAGAGTGGAGGGATCAAAAAATGGTTAGCACAATGTGATACGGCCATGATGGAAGCAGCAGAGCAAATCAAATGCAATCGAGCATAGGGCTGGCTTGAAACTGCAAAAAAGAAAAAAAGAAGAGCCTAGCCTGTCAGACTATATGACTTACCCGGAGCCTGCTCGCGAAGATAAGTGATGAGGCTCTTCGTTCCCTTTTCCATAATCTCCTGCCGAAGTTCGGGGGCTAACTGCATGTTGCCCTCGATGCCGAGCATCTCTAAAAGGTGGAGCGAGCCCAGCTCGAACGGTAGAGTCCTGAGACGATTGTTGAATAGGAGAAGGCTCCTGAGATATGTACACATGCCAAGCTCGGCGGGCAGTTCGGAGATTTCGTTGTACGACGCGTCTAGGTGGGTAAGCTGTCGGAGACGGCCTACGGCGGGTGGAAGTCGCGTGAGCTTGTTGGAGGCAATGTAGAGCTCGCGCAAGAACTCGTACTTGAACAGGGAGGGGGAAAGGTTGCGGAGACCTTGACCACTGAGATCCAGGTTGTGCCAATCTTGACGCTTGGCGACCTTCTCCATGGCCATGGGCCGTCGCATATCTTCGGTCTCGCCATTCGTACCTTGACCAGTGCCAGTACTGGAGATCGCGGGTAAACCGATTCCCTTATTCTCGGATGCCTTCAATCTCGCGTAGTAGTGCGGCTGGTGCTGGTCCGTCATGGCAATGTGAGCGCGTTCGGCATCTTTGTAGAGGCGGAGCTGCTTGGCCCAGTGCTCGTTGATCGCCTGCCCTTGTCCGGCGCTGGGAGTGGCAGTGTGTCCGTTCTGAAGGGTGTTGGTGGTGTAAGGATTCGCGGTGGTGAGCGCCGAGTAGTTTGAGGGGTGGCTTAGGTTTGGGTTGCCGCCATTGTGGGCGTTGGGATCCGGCTGAACGCTCTGGTGATGCTGACCGGGCCCGGCGTGCTGGTGGGTGGCGTGGGGTTGTTGAAAGTTGTAGAGGAGTTGCTGTATGTTCCGGCCAGACTGGCCGTTGAGGGGTTGCCCCCTGCCGGCCTGCGCGCCAAACATGTCCTTTCGGCCGCGGCGACGGGATACACTCGGCTGGGATTCAAGGTCAAAGAGGTATCAGGAAAAAAAAGAGTTCAATAGGACTTTAAGAGAGGCGCGTTTCTAGGTATCGGATCGAAGCGGTAATCGTAATGGCTGTGGATAAGTCTTGTTCAAGGTAACGGCTTGGAGGAACGGAATCGGATCGCCGGTAACCATGGGACATCTACCAGGGTACAGGTAAATGATGGACTCCACGGCCGAGAGGTGGTGGGAATTGGTGGAAGTAGATGGGGCGCAATGAAGACGACGATGATGTGGTGGTAAGGCTACGAGGTCGGTTGAAAACTGGCATGGGCTGTCGCGGTGTGCCGCTTTGATACATGAAGCTCTAGGGTAGGTGTCAAAATCCGCGGGCCCCAACAGCACCTGAACAAGGCAGGGCTCGATTATGTGGCGGTCGAATCGACGGGGTTGGTGTGACTTCGGGGCCGGAATCGGTCAGAAGCCATGCACATGTATCAGATAGAGAGGATCTCGAGTTCGCAGGCTCGCGTATGCTGCGGATTGCAGTCTTTGGATATCGGGGTAATAGCTCTGGGTCGTCGAGGGTACGTCTATCTTGGTCTTGTCATCGGCCTCGAATCGCGACGAGGGGCCAGTGAGGTGGGGGATGATCCTGCGAAGGGGCTCAAAAGTGGTCAGGATGGGGTCAGGAAGTACGTTATAGCTCAGCAGCGAATTGGATTGCAAAGAGGAATAGAGTCCTCGACCAAGCTTCTCTGGCTGGAGAAGAGTTATCAGGAACAGTGGCGAGACTCACTGGAATGGAAAAGCCCAGCTCAATCTGGTGGGAAGGAAGAGAAAAAAAACCAGGATGCCAGCGAAGGGCAGAAAAAACGAATGGGGTCCTGACTGTCGCTATAAATTTGAAATTGTCAATCAATACTGTAGTGCACCGTAGTTGTGTTGGCGATGAGATAAATCAAAAGACAAAGAATGGAGTGTTTCGAAGTCGTCGTCGTGGTCGGGTTTCCATGGGAGGAGGTTGACCAAAGGCGGCTGGTCGGAGAAACTGGCGTCAAAGATACTTCGTACATACACACAGGGCAGGCGACGTGTGTCGCACCTGCGGTCCACGGCTGGAGGCTGGAGCCCACTGTTCCTCCCCCAAATTGTCAGGGCCTGTGGGGTGACCGACAGCTGGGAATGGACGCTGAACAGCTGTGACTCGAAATAGCGCCGGCAGCCTGATCATGTGATGAGAAGGAGGCTAACTTGGAAGTTTCGCCGAGGATTTGGCGCGTCAGTGACATACTTCGTAGTTGCTGGCAGCTGTCCGGTGAAGTTCTCACCGACATCGGCAGAGCTCGAAGAGCTGAGAAGGGCCTGTGTGAGAGTCCGCAGCCTCGAGTCTTTCATCCCAGAGTGCACATTCCAAGGATTGTCGACAAAATAAAACTGATTTCTTGAATTACCGTTTAAGTTTCTAACCATTCCTATGCGCCTTCAATCTTGGAATCCCTTCCAATGCGTCTTCTCCTCGAGCGCCTTTCCCTATGTTCCCATTATACCTCGAATAGTGGCTTTCTCAAGGCATTAATTGCTTTCACTAAACATGGTAGTATTAGGACTTCGAGTTGAAACTACTCACACATGGTGTTATTTCCTATGTCCATCACGTCGCTGAGCGACCGAGGGAATGTTCAATGGCATCATCGCGAGAGGAATGGAGCAAGCGCTCGTGTTTCCGGATTCGGCACGCTTCCGTCGCCGCTGAATCGAACCTGGTGAGCACACGAAAATGCTCCTGTTAAAAGCCACATTTATAGCCTCACAGCTCTGTACGACTGGCATGTCATGCCACAAACCAGGTCGGCGTCCGTTCCATCGGTCCCGGATAGATGGAGGAGCTCACCGAAAACTATTCCCGCCTCTGGGGAAGATCATGCTATCGGCGTTACCTCGCGGCCGGCTTATCTTTTTGTTATTCCCAACTATAAATCTACATCAATGCGATCCAATTGAATCGAGTGGAAATAATCAATGACTGCGCAATCAAGCAAGTATCGATGCATCAAGTAGAAGTGACACCGCACACGGGAACAGATACAGATACCCTAATGCCGACCGGCAGCCAATGCCGTCCGCAGTCCCGCGTGACCATTAGTGCTTTGCTAATCTACTTCGTATACATATAGAAAGTTCGGGGAGCTTCACCTCACCGGTATTGAGGTTGCGTTCGCCGACCGGATCTGGGATCGGATGCTGATCCTTGGCCCCTGCCTCCCCCATCGGCTATGAGGAGGGGTAGCTGAGCTAGATTGAGGGGAACCAAGCAAGGGCGAAGGTGAGCGGGGGAGGGGGAGATCGGGAGAGGGAGAAGGAGGAGTGACGAGCGAAATCGCCTTTTAATGGTCCAGGTAATATATTATCTCTGGCTCAGATTGGACATGTGCCAACTCAGCGTACAAATTCTTAGGGGTTACGATTCAGAGCGAGCGCCGTCGTTTGTGGACACTTTGAAAAGGTTGGACTCACCGCCATGCGACATACCACTTACACTTCCTTCACTCTGTGATAGCCTACCACGTTTTCCGCGGCTCCCCATCTGACCAGGTGACGGCCCGCGTCTTTGACCTGGCTTCGCGAACGGTTACCAGCGCATAGTCTCCTCGAGCACAATCTCCACTCCAAGCTATCACGGGGTGCAAGATAAGCGAACAAATTGTGGCCAAAGGTGACTCGGATGGCTGTCAGGGTGAGTGGTTGGATAAAGTTATCGATCGACAGGGACAAGGGTGCCATTTTGTGCATAACTTGTGAGATTCAATCGTGTGGTCCTTCGAGTGCCCCTCCGTGTCATTCGGAATCGAGGACCATCGCTCCGAAGAGAACCCACTTCAACACATTCATAATTCAACAATCTACGAGACCAACTTACACCGCTTAGGGTCCGTCCCCAGCACCTAAGCCAGGCTAAGCCTCAATTTACGGCCCCCAAGCTCTCGGCCTTTGGTTAAGCCAGAGCAGGGCAAAAACACTGCGAACCCGGTGACAGGAGGTTACAGGAGGTTACAGGACCACGGCAGGCAGAGACATGGACACTCGAGATTGACGGAACGTTGACGTATCGACCGGCTGGACCACGAACAAACTGCCACTATCATTAGATTATATGTCAAGTGCCAGCAAAGCAATTACTGGGGACAATAATACCCCACATCACCTCTGTAAGCTATTATGTGCTCTCTTCTGCGGATACAAGCGAAAGTGGCAAAACGTCACTCACCCTTAGGCGAGATGAGAGGATAAAGGCCGAGAACGTGCTCTCTTCTGCATCCCATGCTGCCGTTTGAGTTTACGGTTGCAATTTGTGGGGTAAGCAACATGGAAGCGCACTGGACAATACACAGGTAGTGCTTCCTCTAACAGCAAGTAATTACGTTGCGAGTCATTGCCGGAGACGGGTGAGTCGGGAAGAGAGCGAAAGATGATTGCCAAGATTGGATAATATCGCAAATACCATAAAACAGTTTAATTTCTTTTCTTCCCCAAATACACCCATCATTGGAAGATTGGACGATGAGCCCGGCCCGGTGCACATGTACCGTACGCACGATCACCGCTTGTAAACCAGTCTACAATATTGGTCTCGAGCTACGAAGTAGTTGGTAAAATAGCCAGAACAGCTTGTGCCATGTCCAGACCACATATTTCCCGATTGAGCCTCTTCTCCGAACCGAACGTCCTGTCTCGACACCCCAATTGCCGCCTAAAACATTACGAAATATATATCACCATCACAAAACACAGCACTAACGAGACCACCGCTAACAGGGTCCACGTCCATCCATCCGCTGCACGTACTTCGTAAAAGTAGACACAGAGAGAGTATCCTTCTTGGATAGGCATTGGAGCAGAAAGGGCCGGAGCAACCCGAGTCTTACGCCAACATGGATGTGTCCCTTCCTCGTCTCCGTCCAGCCGCGAGAGTTTCGATGTCAAGGTTACATCGGAGACGTGTGATCAAGCAAGAAACAAGCACCAGCACCAAAGGGTTCATGTTCATGGTTGTCCCCACATTCCATATTCGCATTCATGCTTTCCCCAAACAGATACTTGTGCTTCGTAGATGACTGGTCGCTTGCTTTGACATGCCGAATGTAGGGTTTGGATGGTAGCTGCCGCTGATCCTGTGGTTGTTGTTCTGGTGGGAGGAGATTGAAGGGTTGCAGGGTTGTATCAATCGCATTTGTGGAGAAATAACCTAGACCGCCAGATGAGTCGGACACGCCTCCATAGACACTGACTAGTGATCCGTGGCGAATGGAAGTGTAGTCATGAACCGGAGGACAGGTCCCAAAGATTTCAACCCGCCAGTTTTGACCCCTCCCAGCGATACCTTTTCTTCAGTCGAGTTGAATGTAAAGTAGGCACCCTCCAAACAGAAGTTCCTGGATGACGGCATGTCTTCAATTTTTCTTCAGCATCTTGATAAAGAGTGCACACCCTAATACGTGTACGGAACTGAGGGTGTGATGTGGCGTGGTCCAGCTGGTAGATATCATCCATACTAGGAAATCCTCGCTCCGTCGTATCGCCATATGTGCACGATGTATTGATCGGATCGTGAACCTTGATTGCTCTCCAGGCCTGGTTTCTTGCCTCTGATAGCACATCCCCGCCTCCCTCCACCACTAGGACGGATATTCATCCGCACATACGACCGAGCAAGTGCCCGCACGCCCGGTATACTAACAAACATTCTTGGACTGTCCTCCCGGTCGCCTCTTTTTCTTCTTCCCGTCTTCCGATATATATGTACATTCGAAGTTTAGGAGGGTGGGAAAGTACTCAGAATACTCCAGCCCCATAGGGAAACGTACGAAGCCGACTCTCCTTCACCACTCAGATCTGCGTTCGCCGTTCGGCCCCTTGTCTCTTCCTCCTCCCACCCCCTCATTCCGCCTCCGACAGCCGCCGTTGTTCAAGGTGAAGTCACATCTCATAAACGCACCAGGTCGCATCTGGAAGTCGGGTCGCCTGAGAACCAAGGCGAGGCACAAGTGGCAAGGGAAAATCCGCGCTGTGGGGTCCATTTATTGATCAATTGGGATTTCCATGTTACTCTTCCGGATGGTTCAGCTGTTATAATTACTGCACGGGGGTTTAAAAAAAAAAAAAAGAAAAAAGAAAATCATTGATGGCTGGAATATTGGCGGACAGGCCATGTCAAGAGTGGACAATTCGTCCGATTGTATGTATGTGTGGAGAACCCGCACACCCAAGTCTATGTATAATTTGGCCTACACCCTCCTTCCCCAGACACACGATCTCGTGTTAGTCCTGTCCTTGTTGTCGTCTCCTTCGTTGTTCTACCTACCATCAGCCCAGTCCCAGGGTTTGTTTAAAAGCTTGCCGGCCCACGTCAACGTCGAGCAATACCGGCGCGGAGATCGGAGACCTAATCCGCCCAGTGCATCGACGACTAAAATATCGCGACGACGACTTGCACGCATTAGTCTAGGAACCTGAATCCCCAACGCATCCGCCCTGCGCCTTCAAAGCTGTACTCAGGCTTTGTCTCCCCCACCCCATTCCTCTGCAAATCGCATAATGCAAGATAGTTCCATATTTTCGGTTCGACGAACGACGCCTTGGACTTGGCGACGTTACCGGCACGGAGAAAGTAATACGTGAGGAGCGAGTTGTTATACCAACGGATTTGAGGGGTCTACACTTGGAGTGATATTGAGTCACGAAGCAACGAGATCGTTTACGATCAGACAGAAAAGAGTCACGAGCAAGAATACGTGCGGGGAGTCAATAATTGAAGGAAAAACTGCGTGGCGCCATAGCGGATCGAGAAGCTCCGGATCCGAGACGGGAGATTGGGCGCAGATACGGCAGCCTTGCCAGGACGCTGCTCGTGTCTAACACCCATCGTTGGCAATCATTAGAAATCGAAGTGCAAGGACCGGAGAAGGGCCAGGTCGCCTTTTTGGACAAGCCGTCTAGCCATTGCCGGGGTAGCGACTCGTCATATTCGTCTTGGAACACGAAAGATACTGACAAATACAGCTAGCGACTCATCAGACTCATCATCAGCAGTATCGCGAACCTAGTTAAGAAGACCGGGGTTTGTGACGCCTCATATCGATTGCGCCAGGAGCCGCGACGGGTGTTACAGCGAATCGATATCCGTTTCAGCCCTGGGGAGCAATCTTTTGTTTCCAGAACGATTTTGCAGATCATCGCAGCGTAGTAAAACGAACGATCTACAGTACGGAGCCATCGGCCATCGCCGAGGGGAAGGCAGAAGTTATTAAATCCAGGCGACGTCTTTCGAGATCTACGGCAAGGGGCGATCGATCGGATCGATCAGGCTGAACAGGGGATCCTGACGACGAAACGGAAATCCAGACGGGAGAAATAAAAGATCGAATAAAGAAACCCTATTCGGCTCGGAAAATAGGGAAACTCTTGCGAAGGAGGGTCTGTGAGCTCCCAGGGTTCGTTTGATCGAGAAAGCTGGACTGCGCTCCCCAAGACTGATGGCAAGCTTGTCATGAGAAGGGGACCCGAGCGCAAACAGATTGGACTCATTTCGGCATATTCTATCGGAATCAACAAGCATCAAAGAAGGACGAAGGAAAGAAACAGTAGGAAACCCAAGCAGGGACCCTAACTCAACTGGGCAAGAAGAACAGGAGAAGGAGGGCTTTTGGACAACTCTAAATCTCCAGAAACAGAGCCGCCACAGCCACTCGGCTTTCTCGTTTGACAGGACGCAGGGTTCGTGTTCTAGGCCTTGGTGCCCGCTGCAAAGCCTACAAGGGTCTATTCGGGAAGCAAGGGGTTCGACTTTGACATTAGCCGGCAGAACGGCAGAGAAGCAGTGAACCCAGTCGGTTCGGTGTCCTGTTGTTGAGCCCCCGTCAATCAAGGAAACCTCGATTCCTAGGAATCCGGGATTCGGAGCATTCAGGAACCTAGTCAGGGGGATCTCGGTCTAAATCGGCCCACCGACAAGCTCCAGCGTTGCAATCAGGAGGTGAGAAGAAGGAAAAAGAGAAAAAAAAAATTTTTCGTCCTCCTTGAACAAGAGGAAAGAATAGAAAGGAAAAGGGGGGAAGCCAAAACAAACCGAAGGTGACGATCCGGCCAGGGAAAAGAGCAATACGAAGTAGACGACATTGAACCTTGATCGCACCATAGAGGGAAAATTAGGGGGCCACCGGGGTTGGATAGAGCGGACAATAGTGGACAATAGTGAGTACGCATAGAACTCCAGGGCTAGTCGCCCGCCATAATCCACTATGTCAGCCCAGTTTTACGCCTGGTATTACCCCTCGATCAGCACGCCGACCCCTAAACCCAGGGGCTATGCCACTACTCCCGCGTCTGGATTAGGTCACTCTCGGTCTCGGAGCGCCGCATCAGTGTCTCTATCAACCGGGCCGCCCCTGACGACAACCTCGTCCCTCGCCTCTCGTAAATCCACATCGTCGGAGTCATCCTCTGCGTCATCGGCTGCCTCAGCCTCCTCGGCGAATCCTAACGCTCCTAAAACGCCGACAGCACGCGCGCAGGATTCGCTTAGAACTGTTGGCAACGGGCCGGCATCCGTCACATTCCAGCAGCAGCAGCGCGCAAATCCGGCACTGCAAGTGCAGGGAGGCGCTGCAGGGCCCGTGGGGAAACAAGCACAAGCACAAGCACAAGCACAGGCACAAACACGAGCAGATGAGGCGGGACCTGCGCAGGTGTCGGCCACACCGGTAACGAAGAAACGCCAGTCGCTGCTGCATCGAGCCAATTCCACTAGCGAAAGGGAAAAGGACAAAGACAAGCAGAAGCTGCAGAAGAAGAAGAAGAAGGAGAAGGAGAAAGAGACAAAAGAGCGACGTCGAAGCAATCCGTTCCGCCACAGCCACGGCCACACGCGGTCTAACAGCACAGATTCCGTCATCACCCCAATCCCAATTCCCATTTCCGGACATGGTGTTGGGATCGGCATTCTTCATAACGGCTTCATCAGCGATTACCACTACAATATCAACACGCCCGGTGCTCCTCTATTGTCTCGTTCGTCTCCCGCGACGTCCAAGACTGGAGGAGTAGGAGGACTACAGCTGTTGTCACACGACACTTCACCTCGACTTCAGTCGCTCCTCCTCCCGCATCGATTCGACCCCGCTGCTCAATCCAGCAGTAAGCAAAATAAGCACAATCAGCAGCCACAATCAGTGTTGGTAGCCCCTCATTTACAATCACAGCAGTGGTACCCTCACTATAACGACCACTACAACCACTACGCCCACTACTCTTCTCAGTACCCCTTCTTCCCCTTACCTCACCACATCACTCCCCCACACAAATGTACATGTACAAGTACCCTGACCCCTCAAGTTCCTTCCTCGACCGCCACCATCTCCATTATTCCCACTTTTCAAACCTCCGCTCCCGCTTCCGCCAACGCGTCAACACCTTCAGCGACAGCAACTGCAACAGCGACAGCCCAGGCAAGCTCGACTGCAACACCCACCAGCCCAGCCAAGCCTTTAGACATTAATTCTACGCCAATCCCACCGGCGACTGCATCCGTAACCGCGACTGCAACCTCACCCACGGCAACCCGCTTCGCCCTCGACGCCGATATCCCTGCTGCCCCTTACCGCCCGTCCGGTCCCACCCCGCCCCATTCGCCTGCGACCAACATCCCTACAAGCTTCAGTAATATTGCGAGAAAATCAATCGCCCCTTTCGCGGCCAATCCTCAACCTCCTCCCTCTCCCCTGCAGCTTGCCTCGATCCCCGCTGTTGCTGATCCCCTCTCTTCTTCTCTCCCACCGGTTCTCGCTTCCGCCTCTGCAACAAGCTCTGGCTCTGGCGGTCAATCCGTCGTCCCAGGACCACCAAACCCAGACTCGTTTGCCCTTAACGCCGGCTCCCGTCCCACTCTTACCGTAGATTCCCTCAGATCTCTGACAGCTGCGGCTACCGACCTCGTCGTACCGGGTCGCCGCTGCGCCTATTGCACCTACTACTCTCACCTCGCAGCCCTGCAGCCGAAGAACCTACAACACCCCCAGCAGGGCCAGCACCAACCCGGACCACTTGCGACTCCTAGTTTCGGTACTGACCTCGCCGCTCACCCGGATCGACTCCCACTCGTCGCAACATCCACATCCTCCCCCACCGCCCCAACCCCAAAAGTGGTACCTGCAGATTCTAATAATACCACTAATAATAATACGACGTCTGCTATTGCTGCTGCTGCCGTTGGAACGAGGCTCTCCACAAATACTCCTGTTGTTCCTCCTCATAACAACAACAACCCCCATTCCTCCCCTCGCCTCCGACCCCGAAGTAAATTCGGCAAGCTGGCTACACCGTCCGACCTCTCTATAGGGTTCTTTCCTCCGAGGGTAGCCTTAACAGCCCTGGAGCTAAAACATGTCGCCATGCACACGGATGCCGAGACGGGAAGGGTCACCAAGATGACCTCGGCTTATTCTCGTTCCGAAAGCCTCTCCAGCGCCTCAGGCACCACCGCTTCGCTCAGCACGCGCACGATGGCCTCCTCGACCGACCCGTCCGCCTCGGGCGAGACCCTCTCTATGAAGTTCTTCATTACCCGCAACGGCAGGTCCTACCTAAACGACCCCCATATAACTTACCCCCTCCCAATCGACCTCGCCGAATTACACCGCCAGTCCCTCCGAACCCTCATGCTCATACAAGTCTTTGGCGGCCCTGTGTGCTCGCCGGCTTTCGCCACGAGGCCGCCGACCCGCGTGCTCGAGATCGGCTGCGGCTCGGGGTTCTGGAGCATGATGTGCCACCGGTACTTCAGAGACCGTGGCCACGGGAACATTTCCTTTACCGGTCTCGACATTGCGCCGCTAGCCCCCAGCGGCAGTGGCGATGGTGGTGCAGGCACCGCTTTCGAATTCGCGAAACCCGACCGGGACATGAAGTGGCGCTTTGTCCAACACGATATCCGCTATGCACCCTTTCCATTCGCCGACGGCGAGTTCGACCTCGTCATGGTCAAGGACATGAGCCTGGCGGTGACGCACTCGTCGCAACAACGAATGGTCGACGAGTACATCCGCCTCCTACGCCCCGGTGGTCACCTCGAAATATGGGAGAGCGACCACACGATCCGCATGCTCCGCCCCCACGTCGCCGGTACGACCTCCAGCACGGCCGCCACGCAAACAGCCGTAGCTATGCCTGCAGACCACGACGAGGAGCACGAAGCCGCGGCGTCGCTCGGCGCCTACGTCATGGGCTCCAACACCCCCTTATCACCACCCCTCAATAACTTCCTCGTCGAATACAACACGTGGCTTGTGCGTGCCCTCGAGCTCCGCGACATCTCGCCCGTGCCGTGCACGATCATCGGCCCCATGCTCCTCCAGGAGAGCGAGACCCTCTGCGAGGTGCGGTCTCGACGGCTCGCCATTCCGCTGAGCGAGGTGCGGTGGGAGAAAGAGGGCGTCGGCGGCGTGGTGACCAAGGACGGAAAGTCGTACATCGACACGAGGGGGAAGGGGAAGCAGAAGTCGGACGCGTCGGGGCGCAACAAGACGTTGTCGGCGGGTCAGGCGGCGCTGCGGAGGACGGCGCTGCAGACGGTCGTGCAGGGGATTCAGGCGCTGGAGCCGATGTTGAAGGAAGTTAGCGGGAAGAGGCAGGATGAGTGGGATGGTTGGATAGGGAAGATGATGAATGATTTGATGAAGGAGAATGGAACGTCCTGGGGGGAGTGTCTTGAGGTGGGCGCCTGGTGGGCGCAGAAGAGGACGTGAGCCTTTTCTTTTCGTTTACTTTTTGCTTTTTTCTTTTCTCTCCCCTGAACACGTGGGGGTCTACATGCTTTTTCCTTTGTCGACGGACTGAGATGGAGATATGGCGGAAAGGGGCGAATAAATGGAATGAAAAAATGAGTAGGGAAAGGAAATATACGGCGAAAGAAAAAAGAACTATTGGGAAACGGGAACATAAAGGAGGGGAAAAAAAACCATTGGATACCCTCGCCTCCGGGGAGGAGAAGGAAGGAGGACAAGGGCTACTGGGGATGAAGGAGAGCCTGGAGGGAGCCTGGATGAGAGGATCGGCCCCGACTTCGAAGTTAATGGCTTGACGGAGGACGAGAACGATGAAGGGTTTTATATTGCATGCCATTTTTATGCATAGCTATGGATGACGACGTTTGAGCCATTGTTCTTTTCTTTTCGTCTGTTCTTCTTGAGCTTTCCTTTCTCTCCTTACTCTATTTCCATTTCTACCTACACTTTTTTCTTCTTTGATTCTTGGCAGATTCAAGCAGCACAGTTTCCGTGTTGCTTTTTTCTGATTTATTTAATGGCCGGGATTTGGGTATTTTGGGTTTAGCGAAGGCCCGCCTTTTTTTATGTTTTTCTTCGTTTTTATTGTATCAGATATCTTCTTTTGATCATGACGATACTATATTTCTTCATTAGAACTACATGCCTTGACCTCGGGACCTCCTAGTGTGATGCTGTTGCTTGATGCGTTATCAGTGTATGCGTATGATGGTAGGGGTCAACTAGATCGAACTGGATCTCGCCAGTCAATCGAACGGGTCGTATCGATGTCTGAGGGTGCGGTAGCGTTTGAGGGTGTATCTGGCTCTCGAGTTAGTTGAGATATTTCCAAGTAGTACATACAATACTGAAGTCATGAGACGAAGATGGGCAGGCAGGTAAGAGGTCAGGAGGAAAAAGGCTCAAGCAGGTAATCCGAGTCTCGGGGAGGGAAGGCGAGTGAAATATCGCAACACGTACAGAGCCTCGATTTCTGTTTGAGGATCAAATGTTAGCCATCAGTCAAACAAACAAGAAAATTCAGAGACAAATGCAATATGGCTTTCCTCCTAGACTCGAATCGAGGCGATTCTCTTCCTCCCGCAAGAGCGACGGCTCCCTTTGTCCTCGGGCTGATTGATGAAAGACAGGGCCATAATTTTCCATACCTTTCTTCACAAACTCGGCCCGCGCTATACACTTCTCGATATCGCCCTCGTCGCGCACACCCGCATTCACTATGAACGCCTTATGGAGACGTCGGCGGAAGTAATCGAGGCCGAGGGGGTAGTCCCGGCCGAGGAAAAGAAGCTCTATGCTTTCGTCAGCCCGAGGTTGGCGGGGCACGTGCACGGGAGTGGGAAGGGAATAAAACCTTTGTAGATTGCGATAACTCGGTGGCGGAGGACGGGGTTTATGGATTGAGGTGGCATTTCGAGGTATTGAGGAGCTACATCGGTGAAGGTGAGGTTTGGGAGCTGGTTGAGGGTTGAGGAGAGAGGAGAGAGGAAGGAGGAGAGGAGAGATGAAGTCATCGTGCGATTGTTGTTGCCGTTTAACCTCGGAACTTGCCGAGATTGTTTATTTGATACAAGGACATGTTCAGTGCAACGACATTGGATTAAGCTCTGAATGGCACCACTCTTTTCATTGATTCGAGAAGATGTTACAATTGATTCTTGTAGAGAGGTCCTTTGTTAGCTGCT
>NJFT01000230.1:0-62914 GCA_002221725.1 Scedosporium boydii
CCCCCCCCCCCCCCCTCTTTCCTACTACTACGCTTGATCGTTACTGTGACTAACATTCATGCTTTTCCCCCGTCGGTCTAGTGAACGGCAAACAACATGGCACCGATGACGGCAGTACGCAGACTACTACCACCACCACCACCACCAGCACATACATGCAACCCCGGCAGGCACCTGCGCCACCAGGGCAAACGCCCTCATCTCGCGGACACAATGGGGAGGCGTCGTCACCGAAACTCAGGTGGAGCGCTGGTGGAGAATTTACCATGGATGAGGATATGGCTCGCATCCTTGGCACAGACGAGGATTCGTCTTCTATCCTACGCCGCGTCTCCAATGCCGTCCGCCACGGCCGTACGAGCGACCCGGATCCCCTCGGCTCCCAGACTCGTATGGGTCATGCGAGAAGCGCCAGTGAGACGACACGGACAACATCCTCTCCTCGGTGGCCCCGAACCCCTGTTGCAGAGGATTCGGTCAACGGTCACGCACGAGATATCAGCAGCCCCATTGGCCTGTCGTCTCCCAACGATGACCCTGCTTTCCTCAAGAGGCAATTGAGGACGTCCGAGCAGCGGGTGGCCGAGCTCGAGAGACAATTTAATACGCAAAAGGATCTGCAGAACCTCAACAGGAAGGTCATCGAAAAGCGCAAGACGGTCCTGGACTTGGATACGCAGACCGAGATCATGATTCGGCAGCTCGAGGTCCTCGCGGGCTATGTGCAGCGGGCCAAGGACACCAAGAAGCCGATCGACGCGCGGGAGCTCGAGGACTCTGCCATCAAAGACTTTGTCCAGAAGCTCGACAAGGTCAAGCAGTCCATGGCTGCGGCCATTGAGCAGCTGCACGAGGAGCGCGATCAACTCATACAGGAGAAGAAGCAGGCGATGGCCGACCGTGACCGGGCCCTTCTCGAGTTCGAGCAGCTCTCGTCAAAGAACGCGCAACTTGCAGACATGAACAACGACCTCACGCACCAGATCCAGGAGCGGTTCAAGTCCCAGATCAACAACAATAACAATAACAACGATCCTAGGTCTGCCAATGGCCTGGGCATTTACCCCCAGCGAGGCTCGTCCACCACGGCAATGTCGTCGGACGTTGCTAGTATTAACACGGCTACGACGCTTGTTCCTCACGATCCTGATGACTCGATTGTTGAGGCCGGTCCCACTGTCGTCACTGTCCGGAAAGGGCAAGTCAAGAAATTTAACTGGAAGAAGGGCTCAAAGACAATCGCACAAAACGTAACAAAGGGCGTCAACAGAGCGGTCGTGGCATTCCAGGAGCGAGATAGAAACCCGCACCACGGCGGCCTCACTGGTGACAACATTGGTCTTCCCTACAACATGACAGTCGAGCAGATGCAGCCCACAAGTAGCCTCACTCCCACCGGCCCTCAAGGCCAAGCCGGCCAGCCCGGTGCTGTCACGCCCAGGCAAACCGGCGAACGCCAGGGCTTCGGATTCTTCAGCAAGAGAGCCAACACGATGCCCAAGGGCATGCAGGCGGCGGCCAACATGTCTGGCTCCGGGGTGCCCACGGTAGCGGAAGCCCCTACCGTCCTCTTCGGTTCAGACCTCTCCGAGCGCGCCGACTACGAACGACGACAGATCCCCAGCGTCGTGACCCGCTGCATCGAGGAGGTCGAGCTCCGAGGCATGGATGTCGAGGGCATCTACCGAAAGACCGGCGGCAACTCCCAGGTCAAGATGGTGCAGGACGGCTTTGAGAAGAGCGAGGACTATGACATTTCAGACCCGTCGATCGATATTACGGCCGTCACTAGCGTTCTGAAGCAATACTTTAGAAAGCTGCCGATTCCTCTGCTCACTTTTGATGTGTACGAGCGTGTGCTCGAGTCTAATGGTAAGGCACTCTGTCTGAGTCTTGGCGTCATATTGGTCTCGATACTAACGACTCCTCTTTTTTTTTTTTTCAGCTATCGCGAACGAAGCGGAACGCTGCGCTCATCTGAACCGAACGTTTGCCTCGCTGCCTCAGCCACATAGGGACTGCCTCGAGTTCCTCATGTTCCATCTTACTCGCGTAGCTCAACGAGAGCCCGAGAACTTGGTATGTCTCGAGTTCCCTAGTTTTGTCTTCTACGGAGAAAAAGGACCCGCTTTGCTAATAATCCGTCCCATCTCAGATGTCTCCCAAGAACTTGGCCGTCGTGTTCGCACCCACAATCATGCGTGATCATAGCCTTGAGCGTGAAATGACGGACATGCACGCCAAGAGCATTGCGGTGCAGTTCATCATTGAGAACACCGACACCATCTTTGATGAATAAGGAGCTGGCGTTTTGTTCGATTTTACGTCCTGTTCCTCTAACCGTCCCATATATGTCTATGACTAGCGCGATATCCGCCGAGTCAGTATAAGTTTCACGACCCCCTTTACGCCATTTGCCCTTTTTACTTCTATCTCTATCTCTATCTCTACCTCTCTGGATTAGGGAGAGTCAAGCGGTTCCTAGGTTGTCAAGAGTAGTAGCTGCACTGATCTTTTGTCACACCCCCTTTTTTCCTGTTTTCTTTTTTTTTTTCCCCCTCCTTGTCTTACGGGGAGGCGTTGTTCGACACTTGTTCTTAGCCTGGTATGTTGTCCATTGTTGTAAGGGGCCCGTTGCATTAGCAGAGACGATGATGAAGAAGTTTTGGTCTTTGTTAGGTTACGTTTCATTCTTGGGCTCGTCGCCTCTCTCTTTTGGCTTATCTCTTTCCTCTTCTTCTCAGCTACCTAGGGCACGACTGGTTCTTTCTTTTCTCTTTCTCTTTTGCTGTAGGACGTTTAATGATATCCCAGGTTGATTTTTTTCCGCGAGAACGAGATTACATGTTTTCTCGGTGGCTTTTCGTGGTGAGGTATCGAGTAAGGTGAAGCGAGGTGTGATAAGAACTTACAGTCTTCTCAGGTTTTTTTTTTTTTTTTTTTACTCTGTACGTTGGGGAGACTTGAGACTTGAGAGAAGTTTTTGTCCCTAAGCTTTTGGAAATGGTGATGAGTCGACTTCACTCTTTGGTCTTTGTACATATCTGGGTTTCCAAATCCATTTATCGGTCATTCCATTCTCAAGCCTTTGGCTTTTCCCTTTGTGAAACCGACGACTTTTGTACACGTAGAATATGTTCGGCAGTGAGAGTGACGGTCCGAGTCAGACGGAGCGCCGCACGAGGGGTAGAGCCGTATCGCACCTTTCCATCACCGGGCATCCCCGGACTCGGCGCCAACCGATCTTCTTAATCTCTTTTATGGGTCAGAAACGCTCGAAATTGTGTTGTACATTCCAAGTCCCGCAGGCAATGCAAATCCAATCTCAGTCTTAAAAATTCCATCCCCTTCACACAATCCAACACCAGCATTCAACCTCCCGACCTCTAAGCCGTCTTCCGCCCCCCCTCACACACATTCCAACCACCAAAACAAAGGTATTTCCCCATCCCCCCCCTTTTTCCTCAAAAAATTCCTCACGTCGCCCCCATCATCTTCTTCACCTTCTCCAACAAAAACTCACTCTCCCTCCCCAACTTCCTCCGCCCATCCGGCCCCCTCTCGCGCGCCCTCATCGACAGCTTCCGCATGCGCCTGCGCTCCTGCACGGCCCTCTCGCGGTCCTGCCTGCGGCGCTCGAAGGCGGCCTCGCGATCCTGGGCGGCTTGGCGGCGGCGCTGGGCTTCCTTGAGCTGCTTGTCGAAGTAGGAGGGTTTTTTGCGGTTACGGAAGCGGTCGGGGTGTTCGTTTGGTTCGGGGCCTTCTTGCGCTTCGTCTCCGTCTTGTGTTTGTTGTTCGGAGGGTTTGGGTGGGGAGGAGGGGGCCGGGGGTGGAGAAAGGGGTGTTTTTTCTTCTTCTTCTTCGTCGTCGGAGGAGGAAAGGTCGGGTTCTTCGGGGTGTATAGGTTCGGGCGCTGAGGGGGTCGTTGGTTTGGATTTCGGTTTGGATTTAGAGGGGAGGGGCGCGCCTAGTTCGCGGGCTCGGATTTTGGAGTATGCTTTTTTCGTCTTGGCTTTGTAGATGAGTTCCTTCTTTACTTTGTCCACTGTATAACAGAAAAGAGAAAAAAGTTCGCTCTGTTAGCTGTCTGAAGTCTCGGTGCGGAATTCTGATGGTCGCAAGGGCGGCGGGGGTGGGTTTCATTAACCTTTTCTCTTCCAGGGTCCGTCGGGGAGGTTATCCGGGCCGACGCGGAAGCCCTTTTTGGGCTTCTTGGCCTCCCTGGAGGTGTCTTGCTGTTCTCTGCGTCGCTTCTCGCCCATTTTTTGATTTTTCTCTCGCTTTTTCTTTCGAGGTTCGTTTTGGGGGGGTGTGTTTGACAGGATGTGGATGGAGATGGAGGATTGGCGATGTTTCTAAATTTTTGGCGGTGGGACGGATAATGTTCGGGAAGTCAGATAAGATAAGAGCGGGGTGTGTTCCTCTCCCTCGACGACATCATCGACTCCGACTGTGAGAATCCTCAATGTTATCTGCCCCCGTCCATCGGTTCCCGGCGACGAACTGGCCTTGTCTGAAGAAGCTGACCTTGGTAATATGACATTGGGTTCTAGCACTTGGAATGGCCTCACGTTCAGTTGAGGCAACTCTGAGGAAATGAGCCGATGGTGAGATGCCCTTGTCGGTGTCCCTCACTCCTCCTTTCACTGTCCGGAGAAGGATGCTGCACGAACAAATCGTTCGGCGTAGAACTTGAGGAAACAGACAGGAAATCTACTCGGTCAGAAGGCCCCTCTGCTGCGATACAGAATATCGTTGGAGAGTTGACCTTCCTTATGCGAGGTACAATTACACGCAAGTCAAGCCTCAGGAGCCAACAAGCAGCTTGCCATGCGCAAGAAGCTACGCTTTGCAGGGCTATTAACTTAGTTAAAACAAATTATGGAACCTCTTGGTCTAGCTTGAATTGTTAAGCACTCTTAATACGTTGCATTCTATCAATGTTATCGAATCTAGAGTGACGAATATCTCCCGAAATACTCAAGCTCAGTTAAACGACAGTTGCGCGGGATATAAACGAGAATTCTATTACCTATTGCAATTGCGGTTCAATTTCAAGCATCTTACTTCAATTGACTTCAAATATGCATTTCCTTATCCTCCAAGGCAGAGTCGATATCGGCCACCGGTAGAATACCGAAGACCTAAGCAGATAGTAACGTTGTAGTATCAGGTTTCGATACAAGTTGTTCGAATGATATAGCGTGTTTGGATTGGTCCCAATACTTCGCGAAGGGTGCAGGACAGACGGCGTGCAGTTCCGAGTGGCTATTTCTTCTTGTCGAAGGAAAGGGTATTAGGAAAAACTGTAACTCAAAACATAAGAACGGATTCTATTCCCACGGTACTTTCGCCGGGGCGGCCTTGGGGAGGAGCCTTCTCATGAAGCATCATCTCCCCAACATCCTGGCGCAGAACACCCGTCGAGGGCGTCACATCCCACAGCCGCGTAAGAGTAACCTCCCCAAAATACGGAATCCTCGCCATCACTCCCCCCTCCCCATCCTCCATCACAACCCCCCGTCCAACCACCCCCTCACTCGCACACCCTCCATACTCCCAAGCACAGCTATACCCAACATCCCCCCCGGCAGCCTCCTCCTCAACCTCCACTAACCGTCTCATAACCCTCGCACACTCCGCATTCATAACATCGCGAGTCTCTCTCCCAAGCTCCTCCAACCTCTCAATCATACGCTCAACCATGTCCAAGTCTCCGGGGCGTCGATGTTCCAGCACGTTGGGCGAGGACTTGTCGGAGATGTGCGCGATGAGAAGCGTCATGGCTGCCGTCACGCCTTTGGCTTCGTGGCCGCGGCTGCAGATGAGGGCGTGTTTGGAGTTTTGGTTGGCGAGGAAGCGGGCGAGGAGGGAGTGTGCGGCTGTTGCGGCTGTGACTTTGTTGTAGGTGTAGTCCCGTCTCGTGACGTCAGTACCACCACCGTCCTCCGTAGAGCCGGAGACTGTCGGATGTGTCGTGATGTATGGCAAATGTGTGTTGAGGACAAGATAGTACTGGTCAATCTGCGACACGCACTTGGACGTCTCGGCAATAACGCTCTCCTCCGTAGCACCAGGAGAAGATACCGTAGGCTGCAACCACCACCTCGTAGGCACCATTCTCGCAATCCTCTTCAAATCATCGTCTATTCCCCTCGTCTCCTCGTAAAACTCGTCCGCCACGGGCAACGCTGTGGAACAGCTCTTCTTCATCCGACCATTCCTCGCCGCAAGCCTCCCTGCTATAACGCCATGCAAACGGTCCAACTTCCTATTCGGCGGCGCTCCCTCGATAAGCTCCTTACTCGCAAAACTAGCTTCCGGGACCTCGAGAACCGGTAAATTCAGCATTAGAGAGAGATATCTCTCGCTACACACAAGACTGGCCCATAGTACCGACGCCCTCCGGTGCGCTGATGGCCCTCCACCGCCATCGCCCGATACGTGGTGCAGGCCGATTCGTTTTGCGATAGCCACCGCACGACGGAAGACGACTCGCCCGTGGTGCATGTTCCCCACATTCAGGTGATATATCCCCTCGAGCATAAGAGCGTCCAGCCCCTCCATCGAGCTCACGAGGGCGTCGTTCGTCGTAACGTGTTGCGCCGCGGCGAGGAAATAGTGGTCCGCCACGTCCCGCACGGAACAGCTACCAAGCTTTAGGGCCGAAACATCTGCCTGCGGGTTCATGTGCCGTAGACATATAGCAAGCTGGATGAGTTTTGCGGCGAGGACGATGGGATGCGAAGATGGTGGGGGGAGTGGATCGAAGCCCTGCAAAGACGCATCAGCTTCGATGAGGGGTTCGAGGGGCTCCCTTGCGCGGCCCAGGGACATGGTGAGGAACGTCCCGTGCTGCATGATGAGGCTCGCAGAAGTAGCAGTGGGGAAGAAAGAATAAACTAGACGACTTAGCGAAACACCCGAGGACGACGCTGGTCTGGAACTTAGATGTCTCTGGTCCCTCGTAATGTCATAGCGCGTCCGGAGTGCTCTTTGCGCGGTATGTGAATGTGGAATACCACCCCGTCTAAGCAGTCCTTCTACCAGGGACTCGAGCCGATCGATCCGGTGGCCAACATCCCGGTATCCCGGATCGGTGGCATCCTCCGAGAGGAACTGCGGTACACACCTAGTCCCCCGCCGGCGGCACGAGATGCAAACGGTACGTGAGGCGGGCTCGAAATCGCACCGGATTTTGCGGCGCTTGCATTCCCAGCAGCTTGAAGTGCCGCGCCGTACTCTTCGACGGTGGGAGTTGGCCCGCTCGCCCGGTTGGACAGTAAGAGTGTCCGGGCCCGAAGACACCAGTGATCGATTTTCGCCGTCATCCATCATCAAAAAAGCGACTTCTCCTTTATAATGCCGCTTCCGCTCTCTTCAGTCTTCCCCATAACAGGAGTGATCAGGAATGATGGATACTTGAAGTTGCGTTTGGCGATTGACGTCTCGGCTGGTTCTCTATCCATGAGTCATGTGACCAGATTCAAAGGTCCGAATTTACATCCAGATCTTTTCATCTCGCGTACGAAAGAAATCCATGGGAGGTGGGAAGTGTGAGAAATGGAGGACAGGTTGAGGTTGTTTCGAGATGACGTGTGGTTAGTTGATTTCTGGGCGGCAAAGTCCGCCCTTTCACAGGGGCACATCACAGCTACGGATACGAAGAAGGTGAGCTCCAAAGGTACAAGATATCAAACAAGAGCAGGTGTTCAACTACTAAAGTAATGATAATATATCTTTATATCGCCTATTTTGCATCAGGTGGCCATGTAAGGTTGCCTTGCTCAGTGGGTAGTCTCTCAAAGAGATCAATGTGTTGGGGGTCAGGTGGTGAACAAAATGGTGATCCGCTGTTTGAGAGAGCACGAACTATCAAGGCCGTTTGCCCTCATTGATCTCGGCTCGGGCCGCAAATGATCAACTTCAACCCCGATCGCCCTGTACTCCGTATAGTTACAAAAACAGTTGTAGCTTTTAGCCCTGGGCGTCGTGAGAACGGATTCGCCTAAAACCTCTCCCGTCTTCCTATTAGACGCCCGTAACGCAGCCTGGCCATCCCCTTCTCTGCACTTTCTTAACCCCGCTTCAGCTGCCAATGAGGTCGAAAGGGGCTCAGCCAGTTCGCCCATGGTTGTTCGTGAGGCCAGAAAAGATGTATCCCTCAACCCCAAGGTCTTGCTAGATTTAGACCACTACACCAAAAATGAGCGACATGCCACTCATTAGTGGATGGTCATAGATGGTCATAAATCTCTTATTTCAACAGGTCTCTCTCCGTTTTGTTACCCCTGAAACAAGCAGGAATCCCCAGCACTGCCTAACTGCTTTCCACTTATGTCTGATCCGAAGGAATACACCGTTGGCTGGATTTGCGCCATCCCTCCCGAATACGTCGCCGCAAGAGCCTTTCTCGATGAGAAACACCCAGACCCGACATCCATCGCCCCGCAGGATAATAACCACTATACCCTTGGCCGCATCGCGGATCACAATGTTGTCATAGCTACGCTCCCCACAGGCGAGTACGGCCTCGTCTCAGCCGCGGGGGTGGCTCGAGACATGTTGTGGAGCTTCCCAAACATCAAGGTCGGCTTGATGGTGGGCATAGGCGGTGGCGCGCCAAGCCGGAAGCATGATATCCGTCTTGGTGATATTGTCGTCAGTGTCCCCGGCGACGGTGAAGGTGGCGTCTTCCAATACGACTATGGGAGGGCCATACAGGGCCACGGGTTCGAACAGACCGGATCCTTGAATCAGCCACCACTGTTCCTACGTACATCCATCAGCGGACTTCGGGCCCGGTATGAGGAGGAAGGACATAAGATAGGAGATATGATAAGCGGTATTTTTGAGAAAAATGGACGGTTACGAACGAAGTATCAAAGGCCTGACCGGGCCAGCGATAGGCTCTATCTGAGCACCGTCGTTCACCCTCATGACGCCGCCAAAGAAAGAGGCTGCGCACAAACCTGTGGCGACGATCCGTCAATGTTCGTCTCGCGGCCCGAACGCAGTGAAGAAGAGGATGACCCCGCTATACACTACGGCCTGGTAGCCTCCGCAAATTCGCTGATGAAAAACGCGACCATCCGGGATAAGCTCATAGCAACAAAGGACGTTTTATGTTTCGAGATGGAGGCTGCCGGTCTGATGAACCACTTCCCTTGTCTTGTTATTCGTGGTATCTGCGACTACTCGGACTCGCATATGAATAAGGATTGGCAGGGTTATGCAGCCATGGTGGCAGCCGCATACGCGAAAGATCTCTTGCGTGAGATTCGCCCGAGTAAAGTTGAGGCTGAGAAGAGGATCACCGATACGCTCTCCGGTTAGTATTAGGTAGTTTTCGTACAAAGGTCTATCGCAAAATATTAACTCCTCTGCAGCTGCACCCCATTTCATAGTTCCATTTGAGAGGAACCCAAACTTCGTCGGTAGGGGCTCCATCCTAAAACGGATATTGAAGCGCGTGGACCCTCGCTCAAGCACAGAATCCTGTCAACGCACGGCTATCGACGGCCTCGGAGGCGTTGGAAAGACGCAGGTTGCCCTCGAGGCGGCCTATCGAATTCGTGACATCCACCCTGACTGCTCTGTCTTCTGGGTCCCCGCCGTGGATGCTACTAGCTTCGAAAACGCCTATCGTGAGATCGGCCAGAGGCTCAACGTTGAAGGAATTGACAAGAATGGCGCCGATATCAAGCTACTGGTCAATATTGCGCTAAGCGGTGAAGCATCTGGGAAATGGCTTCTGGTCCTCGACAATGCGGATGATACAACATTGCTACTTGATAAGACCTCTTCATACCTGTCTCGGTATCTCCCGTCTAGCAGGAACGGCTCTATATTGTTCACAACAAGAAATCACGAAGTTGCGGTGGACCTGGTCGATTCTCCGAAGGACGACATCTTTCAGCTTGACGAGATGAGCAACGCTGAGGCTTATCAGCTTCTGGCGACAGGTCTAGATGATGCCCAGATACATGATATGGAAAAGACGGCACGGTTGCTAGCTTTTCTTGAAAATTTGCCTCTTGCTATTCGGCAGGCATCCGCATTCATGGCCAAAAAGCAAATATCGACAGCCAAATACCTCCACTTCTGCCAGTCAAGCGATGACGATATGATCGAGCTCCTAAGCCGAGACTTCGAGGATCGGGGTCGATATCGAAATGCTAAGAACCCAATCGCTACCACGTGGCTTATTTCCTTTGAAAATATTGGGAAAGCCGACCCGCGAGCTGCAGACATCCTCAAGTTTATTTGCTTTGTATCCCCAAAGGACATTCCACGCTCTCTTCTCCCATCAGCAAAGAGTCTCATGACGGAGGAAGCGATCGGGACTCTCAAAGCATATGCCTTCCTTGCAGAGCGCGACTGTGGCAGCTCGTATGATATCCACCGGCTTGTTCAGATAGCAGCACGGAACTGGCTCAAGTTGAAAGACGAATGGCAAATATGGGGCCAGAAGGCATTGCTGCAGGTGAACGAAGAGTTCCCCCCTCCACGTTATGGGAATAGAGAGATATGGAAGCAGTACCTTCCACATGCAGAGTCCATATTAGGTTTCTGCGAAAGCCTAGTGGAGGGTAAGAAGTCTGAACTAGAGCTTTTATTAAAAGTGGGCTCAAGTTTTCCTTTTCTTGGCAACTATAAAGAGGCCGAAGCAATATACCTCAAGGCACTTGAGATGCGGGAGAAGTTTCTAAATGGTGTCCATTCCTATACACCTGAAAATATGAATAGGGCTGTGACCACCTTGAGCCTTTTGAACGCCTTTGGGGCTATACTTGCAAGCCAGGGCAAGGTCAGAGGGGCTGAGGAAATACACCGTGGGGTATTTGCCAAATTTAAGAAGCTACTTGGTTATGACCATCCTTATACACTTTCGAGTATGGCCAGCCTTGGGGCTACACTCGAGCGCCAGGGCAAGTATGAGGAGGCTGAGGCGATGGTTCGCCAGACACTTGAATTACAAGAGAAGGTGTTGGGTTGTGATCACCCTGATACACTTTTAAGTATGAGCAACCTTGGGATTGTGCTTAAGGACCGGGGCAAATATGAAGAGGCCGAGGCGATGGTTCGCCAGACACTTAAATTACAAGAGAAGGTGTTAGGTTGTGACCATCCTAACAGACTTGCGAGTATGGTCATCCTTGGGCTTACACTCGAGCGCCAGGGCAAGCATGAAGAAGCTGAGGTAATATACCGTGAGGTACTTACCCGAAGTGAGAAGGCGCTGGGCTATAATCATCCTGATACACTTCTCAGTATAAGTAGCCTTGGGGCTGCGCTTGAGGGCCAGGGCAAGTATGAAGAGGCCGAGGCGATGGATCGCCAAGCACTTGAGTTACAAGAGAAGGTCTTGGGTTGTGATCACCCTAATACACTTTCAACTATGGACAACCTTGGGGTTGTGCTTCATAGACAGCGCAAGGATAAAGAAGCTGAGGTAATATTCCGTGAGGTACTTACCCGACGTGCGAAGGTGCTGGGCTATAATCATCCCCACACACTTTTTAGTATAAATAACCTTGGGGTTATACTCCGGAACCAGGGCAAGTCTGCTGAGGCGGAGGCAATGTTTCGAAACCTAGTCAAGTTACAAGAGAAGATGCTAGGCCATGACCATCCTGATACACTTAGGAGTATGAATAAACTTGGGGCTTTCCTCCGGAGCCAGGGTAGGTATGAGGAGGCTAAGGCGATACATCGTAAGGAATAGAAAGTTGATAATTTCGTTATATTTTATTTTCTGAAATATTCTCTCTAGTATAAAACTTAATTTAAGAGCAAATCATTTGTTCTTTTCTACTTTAGAAATTGGGGGAAATCTAGAAAATAAATCGTTTTTATTATAAAAATGTATGCCAACTTCAATATGGATGCCAAAGAAAAAGGTTTCGCCAACAAACCAAAACCTCCATCTAGATGCATTGCTATTCGAGACCAAAAAAAGAAATTTTCTATGCCAAAAATTAAATAAAATCATCCCTGAGACCCAGTCCTATCGCTCTCCGCCTGCGACCCCGAGCTTTCAGCCAACGTAGCCTCCGCCTTAAGCGTCGGCGTCCTACTTCTTGGCGGATGCTTCTTCCCCACAATCTTCTCCGTCCAATTCCACGCCGCTCCGACTCCGAACCCCGGACTTCCCAGCTTGGCTCCGGTGGACCCGCTCACAGTGGGCGAGGTTTCCAGCTCGCTGTCGTTTTCGCTATCCGCCCAATCCCGGTCGCTCCACGTCACCGAGTCGACCCTCACGACGCTGCGCATCGATCCGCTTGCGGTTCCCGGCCTGCTCCGGCTGCCGGCGTCCTCCGCCGAATCCCAAGGTGAGCGCGGAACTACGGTAATAGGAGTTGGCGTCGCTGCGGTGTTCGTGGTCGTTGGCGTAGCGGGCAAGTCTGCCACGATGTCCTCGGCCTCGCGAACCTCGCTTGCTGTGCGTTGTAGGGGATGCGGCGCAGCTTCTTCTTTTGCGTGATCCGCATTCGCATCACTTTCTTTAGCAGGAACGGCATCCCTCACCTCGCTACCTCGTCTGTCGGGTGGAATGTGGATCATGAAAGCTCGTTCGAGTTTGTCTTCCTCCGAGTCGAGGCGTCGCGCAGTCACGGTGTCGCTGAAGTGCGCTTCGACAAGATGGTGCACAACCGGCCAGCCGAACGCATTGGCGAACATGCGTCGCACAATAATGTTGTTGTGTGCATCAGGCTCTAGCTTGACGAGGACCTTGCGCCAGGACAAGTCGTGGTGGTAAGCTCGAGCAATCTTTTCTTCGACACGCATACTGGAGCCGTCGACGATAGTATCTTGCCTTGCTTCTTTCTCTTTGCCAATTCCCTTCTCCTTTTCCTTTTCTTTCCCGTTCACCTTGCCTTTCTCCTCCTTGTCGGACGGTCGGGATGAGCCGTTTAGTCCCATTTCCGTCGCAGACTTATCCTTGGACGGCAAAAGACAATCAGGAATCGTTTCTTGGGTAGGTGTTTCGGCAGGATGAGGCGATTGCACCGGCGTCGCGGCGCCCGACGGGGTATTTTTATTGCCTGAAGTCCTCCTCCGCATATTCAACCCATTGCCACCTCGCTTCTTGACCGGGGGCGGGGGGATATCTTCAGGATGATATACCCTGTCGTGGAAAATAGCACGGGGCCGCTTTGCAGGGTCGAGAAGGAATTGCAGGTCAGGGACCTGAGGGTTAATGAGGTCGTGGGCAGACTCGAAGATTGTAGTCGTCGGAGGCGCCGTGACGCTACTTTCCGTATCGTCCAGTTCGGATCCAGATGTTACTCTAGACCGAGTCGATGACGAGTGCGCACCGGAGGAATCCTCTGACTTGATGGTTTGACTTCGCCTATAGATTAAAGATTGCTTGCCAGTGGGCGCAGGCGAAGGGGACTTTGGAGTAGGAGGTGGTGACTTGGAGGTTTCGTTGATTCGGAAAAGGTTCGAGAAAAAGTTGGTAAACTGCCCAACGCCAGTATCGACTCGCGGCTGGTCTGAGCTCTCGCGGTAGATTGATGCTGCCATCAGACTCTGCCTGTCATCCTCAAGCATAGCGTCCCGAGATGGCTGGGGGACAATGTGCGAGTCCTCCTGGTACGGTGTCGCGCTGCCCGAGGCCTTATCCTCCTCCTCCTCTTCGGGGGGTAGCTGAGGCCGGCGCGCCGTCGACAAACTGGTTCCTGTGAGCTCGGCCCAGCCAAAGCCAATCGCCGTGCCGACAAGACCAGCATCCCTTCGTGCCTTATCTACACGGCCGAGACCTTGCCAATCTAGGAACAAAAGACAGCTCGTTCGGAGAGGAACGATGCCGTCGTTGACCACGTTCGAATAGACAGTCCGATTCCTGAACTTTTTAAGTGCGGTGTGCGCGGGACCCGTCGGCAAGATACGTAGCAGTGGCTTCGATTCGGGGTTCTCTCCTTTCAACTTCTTCTGCGCCATCTCACCGAGATTGCTCATGATGGCGTCGAACCCATTACGCGCCAGAATAGGCGCTCTCCATGCAAGCCCCAAGTCCTGACCTGTTCGCCCTACGAGGCCGGAGTCGAGGGCAAATCTGATGTAGAGTGGGTTTTCATTCCCTAAGCCTAGGAAGGGAGAGGCCAGGGCAATAAAGTTGACTGGACGAATGAGGTTAAAGATTTCGGGCGAGTGCTTCTGGCAGTAAGCGATGGCGTACGTCTGGATCAGCCCGCCCAGGGAGTGACCGATGAAGCTTATACTCGTGATCTTGAACGGACGCACGTTTCCCTCAAGTTCGGCCAATTTCCGCTTTACCTGACTCTTGGGCTCGCCGGTGGTTTCGGCCCAGAGCGATTGCCAGGCCGCCTGTGAGGATGGAGGGATATATGGTTGGTCCGGGTATGTCATAGATAGAATATACCTTGCTAGTCGCTTCCCGAGATATTTGATTCCTCTCTCTGTCCTCGTGGCATTGCCCGAGAAGCCGCGAACAATGACTTCCTCGTCCTCCTCCACCGGGTCCTCTTCGATGTTACGACCGTCATCTTGATCTTCGCTCGGCATGTCATTATTTCCGGGATCGTCCCTGGTTGGTGTCTTGCCGTCCGTCGCCTTTTCTTTCCCCCTCTCGGCACGCTCTCGAGCGCGCCTGGCCCTCGCGTCGGCCTTAGCCTTCTTCACAGCGGCATCTATGCTCTCTTTCAAAAACAGCATGTCCGAACCCAGGTTACTGTGAAGCCCGTGCGTCAGCACCACCAAGTGTATATTCTTCTGCTTCCGTCTCGGTTGGGGCACTGGAGTCGTCTCCTCGGGCACGTGCCGATGTTGACAGACGGGCCACTGAGGCAGGGGAGGTGTGTTCCACAGGACGCCGGTATCCTCGACCTTGAGACGAATCGCCCTCGAAAACACGCCCTTCGGTTGAGCATGATGGTGGTGGAGTAGGTGGTGGTGATGCAAGCACGTGCACGTCTTTTCGGGCACAGGCTGGTGGTCGCTAACCCTCCCAGGCTGTGCGCCTCGCGGCACCGACGAGTTCGCAGATAGGTCGAGCGATTTCTTGTCCCTCGCGACGAGGACCTCGAAGGATACGGCGGCGGAGGACGAGAATATCACCTGCGATGCCACTTCTATTACCCACGAGACTGACTCGCTGTCATGCTCAGGGCCCTTGCCAAAGTGCAATTTGTTTCCGATTCCGGCATCTTGTCTTATATTTTCCGGCACGAGCAGCTCGCATTCCCAGTAGCTCGACGCTTTGACCATGGGTTCGAACTCGGGTACTCCATATCGTCGGGCGTCCTTGAATTTTTCGTTGGGATTGAAGGTGGCTGGATAGGCCGATACACAGAGGGTGTAGGGCCCGTGGACGAATGCGCCTCGCAGCACGAGCGCGCAGGTGTTTCGTATGCGCACATGGAGCTTCTCGGGAGAGGGGAGGATGCGATCCTGAGAGGGTATGTAGGTTACGGTGTAGCGGACGACCTCGCCGATTTTGACGCTGCCGACCTGATGTACGAGCAGCATGGCCGAGGGGCGGCGAGCTCAACGCTTAAAGAAGTCTGTGGGGCAACAGTAGGCCAAGGACTCGTAAGAGCGTACGCGGAGGTAGGGTATGAATATCGGAATATCGGATGGACTCGAGTTTAAGGTAAAAGTCTGGGCATGCCAAGGGGTCGGTCGGGCGACAATGTCGTTGTTCGTTCGTGGGTCATTAATACCGGAAACGACGGACCGAGGAGGCCGAGAATGATTTTGCTGTTTGGCGTGGAAGTGGAAAAATGGGCGAAGCACGATCATAGTCAGGAGCCAAACTTAGGCCCGGGGTGGCTGCTAACTTCTCGCGCGCTGTTTCGTTAGGCGTTAGGCGTTAGAGAGTCTGAACAGCTGTAACAGCCCCTCATTCTGGGGTGAAGTCCTGATGGATGATGAGGATTGATCCTGCTTCCTTTCCAGCAAGGACTTGTCCGTATCTCGGCTCGTGTGGAAGCTTGCAGAAAAAAAAGACAGGGTTGTCGGGGGTGTCAGGCAGTGCATGTACATGTGTCAGTACTTTGACCTTTTCCTGCGACCAGGCTGTGCTGATTTTGCGGGATGAGCCGGCGGTACTAGAATAATGATCAATGATCAATTTACTTCGTACACTACACTACGAAGTACAACAGTCCCGTTGAGAGGAGCTCCTTTTTCCAGACTTTGCTGCCGTCAGGGACAGGACAATGCCTGATTGTACCTCGCCTGAGGGTACCTGGTAAGTAACTCTGATTATGATTATGACATAAACGTACGGTGGAGGGACACGCGAGATTACCAACAGCAGGTGCGAGGGAACCATTCTGGAAGGAGTGCACGAGCCAGAGCAGGGAGAAGAAGGGACTATGCTCCATTCGTCGAGAAATCCACTGGAAACCTGAGCTATGATGCAATGTCTTCATGCAGTTTAGGGGACTTGAACTCCCAAGCAACTGGAGCTGTGCTGATAATACGAAGGTACCTTTGTAAGCTCCCTCGTATTAATCAGCAGCATGCTTATGTAAAATGGGCTAACCAAAACTGTTCCTGGGGCCATGTGAACTTTCCGAGTCTCTTCGCTGTTGAGTTTTGACGCCCGTCGCTCTTGCCGGTCCCCGATGCTCCCAACGCTCCGAAATTCTTACGTCACGCTTTGGACACAATTTTGTATCTCGGAGCTAAACATCATTAGATCATGACCAATCTTTCTGTCAGACCAGATTCCGCATCAAGTTGTCCCTCTTTGAATTCAGCCATCAGCAATTGAGCTGCCCGTAGCTGTGTCTGTATAAGCTTAAATGCTGCGCATGGAAAGAGAGTTCGTGTTGTATATATAAAAGCTCCTGATTACCCCGTCCTCTTGAACCTGAGGAACTCACGATCTAACCATGCGAGCTTGGAAATCCATCTCCCGTGCAAACCCACACTGCCATATCCAACTTGCCTGTACAAGTAACCCGAATCCACGCATACTTCGAGCTCTAAGTGCAGCTACACCACTCACAGCTGCATCTACGCCAACGTGTAATACCCGATCAGTAGCTTCGAGTGCTAGAACTTCGAAACTCCATCCCCCATCTCCTTCAGCGAGGCCAACTCTTGACACCACAAACTCAATCTCTCTAACATCGACACACAACTTCGTGACAATGTCTGTAAGTTAAGACATTTGGCGTTTGGAACAGCCCATCATTTCCCCTCCTTGTCTTCTTCTTTGAGAGACAAGATCAATGATGTCAATTCCTTGTTCCCCGCACAAGCCCCGCCATCACCAGGAGCTCGTCTCGCTAACAACCCCGCGTTCGCGACTCAGGGCATCACCGACTGGGTCAAGCCCGGCGACACGTCCGGCGAGTTTAAGCGCCAGGTCAGCTCTTTCAGGAACTTCATCTCCAAGGAGCCCGGCGCCAAGTTCCCTCCCGAGAAGGGGAGGTACCATCTCTTCGTTTCATATGCGTGCCCCTGGGTAAGTTTGCACCGAACTCTAATTCTACCCCTTACCATGCGAATCTAACAATACAATTGACTACTTCAGGCCCACAGAACCTTGATTACAAGGAAGCTCAAAGGTCTTGAGGACATCATCTCCTTCTCCGTAGTTCACTGGCACCTAGGCAACCAAGGTAAGCTCCAGCTCCAAGAAAACCCTCCACTGCAAATCTCTAACGCTACACTTGCAGGCTGGCGCTTCGTCAAAGAAGGCGAGCCCGACATCCCCGGCGAAAACGTCATCCCCGACCCCATCCCCGGCCACGAAGCCTTCACGCACCTCCGCGACGTCTACTTCGAGTCCGAAAAGGAGTACGCCGGCCGCTTCACCGTGCCCGTGCTCTACGACAAGAAGCAAAACACCATCGTCAGCAACGAGAGCAGCGAGATCATCCGCATGTTCTACACCGAATTCGACGACCTCATCGACGAAAAGTACCGCGCCCTCAAGCTCTATCCCGAGCCGCTCCAGAAGAAGATCGACGTGGCGAACGAGTGGACGTATGATTTGATTAATAACGGCGTGTATAAGTCGGGTTTCGCGACGACGCAGGAGGCGTATTGTAGGAATGTTGTGAACCTCTTTGACGCGCTGGATAGGACGGAGAAGCATTTGAAGGAGATGGAGAGCGAGGGGCCGTATTACTTTGGTAAGGAGATTACTGAGGCTGACATTCGACTGTAAGTTGCAAATCCCTTCTCCCAATCGGCCTTTGAAATTTTCTCCGAATCTAACACTTTTCACCCCTCTCTAGCTATGTCACGATCGTCCGCTTTGATGTAAGTCGATCCTCTTCATCCCTTTGGCAGCATGTTTTGTTTTCCTCTCGAACAACTTTGCCTAACATGTTGATAATAGCCCGTCTACGTCCAGCACTTCAAGTGCAACATCCGCGACATCCGCTCCGGCTACCCCTACATCCACAAGTGGCTGCGCAACCTCTACTGGAACCACCCCGCCTTCAAGAGTACCACCCAGTTCGACCATATCAAGTGGCACTACACCAAGAGCCACACCCAGATCAACCCCTACAGCATCACCCCCGTCGGACCTCTTCCCAACATCTTGCCTCTGGGCGAAGAGTGCAATGCCGTCAGGCAGTAAAGAAGGTAGTTTTGGAACGGGTCAATGAGGATAAGAACTAGAGACTAGGTAGATACTTTGATGTATAAGATATATTTCGTAAATCCAAACAGCCACAGATGAAGCAAATTGTATTACTCTTTTTTAATAGCGCCGTATATGAAACGAAAAGAAAAACCCTTGACTTAAAATGATTCAAATACATGAAAATCAAAATACCACCGCCTCTCCAACTAGCCTCGCATCCCCCCCCTCAAACCTTCTGCTTCTTCCCCCCACCGCCCTGATCCCACCCAGCCCTCCTCTTCCCCTCCTTCCTCCAAAACTCCTGCTTATCCCTCTTCTCCCTCCCCGCCCTCATCTCCTCCATCTCCGCCACCTTCTTCCTATACGCCTTCCTCCCCTCCTCCTTCTTCGCCGCCCTCCTCTCATCCTTATCCCTCTGAATCGTAGCCAGCATGTGCACGAGCGCCCTCGCCTTCTTCTCCTCCCCGCCCAAAACGACGGCCCTCTTCTGCATGTACGTCTTCTTCTTCTGCTTCTTGGCCTCGACGATCTGCGACCGGAAGGGGAGCTGGGCCGCGAGGGCTTTGGGCACCCGAACGGGGTTGAAGTGGCGGTTGACGCGCTCGATCTTGCGGTATTGGGAGTTGCGGTCCTTTGGCGTGGGCAGGTTCTCGTCGCGTCGGATCTCGCCCGTGAGGCGCATCGCTTGCCAGCCTACGAGGTTCGTGGCCGGGTTGTAGAAGCGGTGGGGTTTGATGGGGTACCAGGCGCGTAGGAAGACGATGTCGCTCATGAGGATCTTGTCTTCGAAGGTGGCACGGAAGCAGCCCTCGGGCTTGGACAGAGCGCGCTTGATCTGGCCGCGGATTCCTGACACGGTCTTGATGGCTGCGCCTTCGAATTTGGCGATTTCGAGGGACGAGTTGAACATGTTCTTGATGAAGGCTGTGTTCTTGTAGATCTTGTAGGGCACGCCCGTGAGCTTGAGCTTCTTGACGATCTCGGTCGATTCGTCGACGCTGAGGACCGTGCCTGTCGCGGCTATCCGGAAACCCGAGGTGTTGCCCGAGAGGGAGTTGAAGCAGACGAAGCCCGTGTTGGGCGCGATGAGGGGGCCATAAAAGGTACCGAAGCAGTGCATGTGTTCGGGGGTGTACTTGAGCATGCGATTTCTTGTCCGCGAGTCCGAGATGCTGTAGATGGGTAGGGTTTGGAACCTCCTCCATCCCAACGAAACGATGAGGGGATCGTTCGTCTTGAGAATCTTCTTGTGCCATCGATGCCTCTTGATTCGCACTTGAACGAAGCCGAAGCGCTCCTCTGTCGGCGTCAGGCCGCCAAGAATGATGGGCGTTGAAGACTTGAAGTTCTCGACAAACTCGGCTGGTACGCCCTCGAGCACAATCTTGGCGTATTTGCCGGCCTTGTAGCCCTCGACGGCTATCCGTTGCCTCTCGTCGAGCTGCTCAAACTCCGCCTTGTTGATATCTAGCTGCTTCTGGATCATGGCCTTCTGCGCATCGTACCATTCGTCCTCGCCGAACTCATCCGCGGTAGTACCGGCCTCCTTTCGGGCGTTCGCTTTGTCGTTGAAGAAACCTTCACGATCTTCTTCTTCGAATCGCATCTTGAGCTCTTCTTTCTTGCGGGCGTTCTTCTCGCGCTCGGCTTCAAGGTCTTCGACGGGCTCTGGCGATTCCGATTCCATGTTGCCGTGAACCTCGCCCGTCTCTAGATCCTCAAAGGCGCCATCCCCTTCGTCGTCATCATCTTCGTCCTCGTCACCGTCTTCATCGCCATCAAGCTCATCCCCTTCATCGAAGCCGTCGAAATCATCTCCATCCTCATCGTCGTCATCTCCACCACCCCCTCGTCTTAGAGAGGCCGTTGCGAATCTCTCACGAATGGACTCGATAAGGTCCTCCTGCGACCATTTCGTAGCAAGTTCATCATAGTCAAAGACGGGAATCTGGCGGTCTTCAACAATCTCTTCTTCCTCATGTTTCGCCTTCTTGAAGAATTCTTCATCATCCTCGTCCTCGATATTCTCCTCCTCCTCTTCGTCGTCCTCGCCCCTCCACCTCCGAAGCGCATCGCGAGGCGTCATGGAGTCGTCGTAAATGTACCTAGCAAGATCGGCAGTACGATAGGCCTGTCGCTTCCCGTGCATATTCCTTGCTACTGAAGCGAGGTTATCCTTCCACCGCAAAGCGGCCGCTTCTTCGTCCGAGTCGTACTCCTCCCCGTCATCATCATCATCATAATCTTCACCATCAACCTCATCCTCCCCCGAAATTGAGCCGAGGTCAGAGTCACTGTCGGCAAAAGCAACATCGTCTTGCCCAGGTTTCTCATTGCGGCTCCCGTTGCGGAACAACTTGCCGAGCTTGCCCTCATTAAACTCGTCCTCAACATCGGACTCGCCGTCCTCTTCACCACTAACGAAGCCTTCGTCATCCGGGACATCGTCAAGATCGGAGTCGTCGTCGTCGTTGGCCGCGGCAAGCCTAGGCTGGCGATGGGTTTTTCGTCCCGTATTTTCTTCCTCCTCATCAACAGCTTCCAGCGCATCCTTGCCAATCTTCTCGCCACCCCTGAAGAGCTGCACACCGTCTTCGGTCTGGCCCAAAAGCTTACGCTCACCTTGCAGGCCAATAATGAGTTCTTCACCCTCACCTAGCTCTTGGTTCTCGCCGTCCTTGTTAAAGGTGAAACCCTTCTCTCTCGTAATCCAAATGGCATCACCATCGATTTTGAGACCGCTCCTGTCCGACATGGGTGCATGCAGCTTCTTCTCCTTTTCATCGAGGCGCCTTCTACCCGTCTTACCCGTCGCCTTGGCAGCTGCCTGTTCCATAGCTGGGGTCGGACACGGGTCGGGCAGCGCCTCGACCCCAGCGACGGTAAAGTCTCCCAGACCCGGGACGTGGACCCGCTGGCCACTCGAGGCAAAGTTTGTTCCGCGAAGATAACCCGAGAGGATTATGGAACGATCGCATTTCGGATCTTCTTCGACTTTGGTGGGATGGGTGATGTCTCGGAAGCTGTCGATGACGGTGTAAGGGTGGGTATTTCTCCAGACAAGGGGACGAGGGTTCTTCATGACGGAAAGGAATCGAGAGAGGTTGTGAATTTCGCGGTCGGGATATCGCCCGTTGAGCACACCGGAAAGATAGAAGAGGTGGGCGCCTTGGTAAAGCTCGGTCCACAGCCTTCGTTTTAACCTCTTCTTCGCATCCTTCAGGGCCTGGGGTTTTCGGAAGAGGTCGAGGTGGGTGAGAATGCCGAAGACATTACCGGGCATACCGGTAGCGGCAAGGACGTTGAGAAACTCCATAGTCTCCATCTCAAAGCCATAGTTTCCGTCAATCATGAGAAGCACGATATCGGCAATCTTGGCCACGTCGACCATGGCTTCGAGCTCGTTGGGGCACTCGAGGAACGTCAGGCGCTGCTTCTTGGACGTCACGACGGTTATGGGTCCTTGAGGGTCGGACAAAGTTTCTTTCGCATATCGGCGGATAAGGGATTTTAACAGGGTCGTCTTGCCGACGCCGGGAGGGCCGACGATGGCGACGAGTCTCGGCGGGGGTTCATCAGGGAGACGATCGATCTGGGGCACGTGCAGGCGCTTCTCTTTGATCTGATAGTAGAAATTGGAGTAAGTATATAATCAAGCAAAGAGAACCGAGGAGTAATTGACAGTGCGATGGCAACGTACATCGTGCGACCGCGCCGCCGTTCGTTGAAGCCGACCGGGATTCGCAAAGGCAAAGGCCTTCGGATTCTTGTCTAGAGATTCGGTCAGTCCTGCAGGCTGTGATCAGTAATGAAGTGAAAATTTTTATGACATACCTCCGGTATGCTTCTTCTTCTCTTTAGCCTTCCGATGAGGCTTGTGCACTTGAGCCTCCATGTTGGGTTGGTGGTGCTTGGAAGAGATCGATTCTAAGCATGGGATTTTTTTTTTCCTTTTTTTTTTTTTTCCGTTGTCGCTGGATGCTCGACGTTTGAACTTTTCGCCCTTGTCTCCAAAAAATTCATCGTTGTGTTATCTTATCAGCTTATCGATAAGAGATCTAGATCAAACTCGACCCCACCAAACAGCCCTCACTCACAGCCATCTAAGACATGGAGGGGACATTAGAACATGGCAATTTTCATTGAAACATCGATAACCAGGAAAAAAAAATTCAAACCGACCCAGAATGGGAATGGAACTTTACCTAACGCTAAGTTGCGGATGTGTACTTCATACATGTGTGGGGATTAGTGAAGTTTCCCCCTTCAGTTTGATTTTTCTGGTCATGTTTCAATGAAAGTGGCCATGGTCTACGAAGTACGAAGTCTCCATCACCTTTGGCTTAAATGGTCACGATTTTTGTCCCATATTAACGACAAGGTCGGTGCGCCTATGAGAGATTATCAGATTTAGAGACTCAGCAGAACAGCAGATCCGAAACGCAAATAGACTAAAGATTTCGGTATGGTGTCTGCCCCGTCGAACGTGAGAGATTATCCGAATTTCCGTAAACCTTTGAAGGGCTTGGAACGGCTTGAAGACGTCACTTACGTTAGGATTGGGGCAAACGCCAGAGGTGTGTATTAAGAAGACATGGTGTGTAAAGGGCTAGCTACATATCCTCACCATGTACTGCCAGGCATCGTGAATCTGGATTGTGAAGTCTGGCTCGAAGTACACTTGGTTGCAATAAAAAGAAGCCCGCTGACACGATTTCACATACAACTCTAGCCCATACAAAATGGAGGGACCAATCGTCCACTTTCCCGTACATCAGCCGCCAGGGATGAACGCTCGACTCAAATCTTGTGTCCGAGAGAGGATATTGCTGCTACCCCCGTCTCGGAAAGGCCTCCACGAGGCCTCCCGATTCCCGTCTCAGACACCAACACAGACATAGACGTTGGCCCACATAGCAGTGCATGCCTGTCCTCCAACACCTGTATTCCAGAGAATGAAATCATCCACTGATATGCCATTCGCAGATGCAATTAGGGCACACGTATCGCCCGGGTCGACAAACGCAAAACTTTGGCAGTTGTCCACCATGCCCGGCTGCGTGGGGGTGGGCGTCGTAACAGTGCTCTCAGTCGGGGTCGGGTCTGGAGGTGTTGTAGAAGTTTGCTCGTCCACGTCGGTCGTCCCAGTGCCAGTCTCGGTATCGGTCTCGGTCTCGGGATGCTCCTGGAAATAGCACTCGGCATGGGCCTTCCCGATGCTGAGCCATCCATGCTGGGCCGGGTGATATTTTGCCCAAGCAGCGGGGCAGCTGGTGGATAAGATTAAAATGGTGTCACCTTTGGCCTTCCAAAACGACGAGGCGGCCGAGACATAGGTCGAGTAACTAGAAAGAATATCTTGAGGAGCGGCAGTAGTGAAGCCACACCACGATTCGGGGTCGGATACGGTACAGGAGAAAATGTCAAGGCCTGTTGCTGCAAACCTACAAGGCTCCACCAACTCATCCCCATAAGAGTTGATGGCGTACATAACGCTTCCAATAGGCGTAGGACCGTCGAAGAACTGGGTGATGTTCTCCGTGGCGCACTGCCAAGGGTCTATGGAGATTGTGCTGGCTGGCAATTCCACCTCCGTCGTGGCCTGCCTTTCCTCGAGTACCCTGTACGCCTGAGTTGCTACCGGCTCACTAGGCACAAACCTAGCCGATATGCAGGGAGCTGCTGCGAGGGCAACAACACCGACAAACATGTTGAAATACATGGCTTGTGGAAGGTGAGAGATGCGAGTTGGAGAGTTGGAGAGTTGGTGGAGAGCAAGCAACAAGCAAAGACGAAGAGGAAGGGGCGAGATGAAGATACAGACAAGGGGGAGTTGTGGAAAGGGTAAGTGCTTTGGCTTTTTGAAAATATGCGGAACAACTACTTAGTAGGTGTTAACGCGAGTAGTGATTATTATGCTCTTCCGGCTTCCTTGGCTACAACACGCGAAAAGGCTTAACTCGGGGACCGTGGCGGCCTTAGTGAAGCTGTTGGGCAGTATCTATATAATACTCTTAGACAATCGATGGGATGGGGCGAGTACATCGAGTCTCCCTGCTGTATATCAAGGGAAAGGGATGCAATGCATCGGAGACGAGTATGGGCTGGGTCTCGTTTGCTTCACTCACCATAAATCTTCGTGTTTTTTTTTTTTTTTTTTTTTTTTTCCCTGCTCCCGTCTGTCGCTGATCTGCTTCGTACTCCGCACTTCGTCTATGGTACTCGGGCAAGGGCTCGGGAAAGTGGTGACAGAGCCGGGATAAAGCTTCAATGTTGTTTACTTTAGACCCAGTGTGCCTGCATTGTGGGCAGCTTAGGCGAGCCCCAGGGCCTTTCCCGTATCTGGTTCCACAAGTTCCCACGCTGGAGATACATGTGGATGGACTTAGCCAGGAGCCGAGCATGGGGAGTTAGTCCAATCGCAGTGACAAAGGCGACGCGTGGGACGTGGGGAACGCGGTAGTACGAAGCACTCAACCCCTGTAAAATGCATCTCAGCGACCAGTATCACATCAATCAATTGCCTGCAATGCATCAATCTCTAACTCTTTTTGAGGGCTTGCCCCACTACTGATGTGAAAGATTGCAACCATTTGACTTAACTTAAGGCGGCCCGTCCCGTCCGTGTGCCCAGCATCCTCAACCCATCACTTCAAGATCACTCCTCTACTCTCTCAGACTACAAAGTACCACTCCTCCTTATCTCGGTGTCCCTATCCCTATCACGACTGCAAACTCCATTGTCTCGCCTACGCCCAAGATCACGATGACAGAGCTCGAGGATATCACCTATTCGCGCGAAGGCACAATTGCCGCTATCACCGAGTACTACAAGTTCCTTACTTCAATGTACGTGAAGGATTCGCGGGTTATTTATCCCCCACCTAAGGGCTGGCCATCTATCATCAACGCCGACCCTCACCTCCTACAATCCTTCGGAAAATCCGACGAGGTCATAGCGCTACTTGCCCACCTACCCTATATACAATTTGCTCAGGATGATGAGGAGGTGGAAGCTGCCCCTTATTGTGTCTTTGCCGACTGGCAATTTCTCATTGAATGCCTTGGCAAGCCTGCAAGTAACTTAACCAGTGAGGACCTGCATGTCTCAACCGAGGGAGCTACCTTTGCCGAGCTATCCCCACCCCATGTTGTTGGTCTTACATTTGGCGGTCGTGATAATCCTGTCATGGTGCTTGACACAAAGCTCGGTATTATCCACTGGGAGGATTGTTTTGATCAGGTTGAGCGCGAGTATGGCGCAAATGCAGTCGATTATGGGTTTGGTGATGATGATGATGATGCAAGTGAGGAAGAGGTAGCCTGGCGCCAGAGCGCAACAGCGTGGGCTATCCCAGACTTCTTCGAGAACCTCAAGGCCCAGTTTGTGAAGTTAAACTGGATTCCCATCAGTCCTTATTCCGTACGGAGTACTCCTATGTACAGCAGCCCAGACGAAATAGGCATGGTGCTCATGTTGCAGGGTATCTACCACCAGCACGGCTGGCCTGACTTGGCTACTTATCGGAAATTGGACTGCCTGGAAGCAGTACAGGCAGCCTTGATGGAGAAGTATCCTAGTCATGCTTGCAACACATCAGCCGACAGGGGCTCCGGATCCTAGCCGAGCTCAGCCAGACCAACCACGGACTGGCACTGATGGATAGATGTGGGATGTGGGAATCGGATGTGGGATGTGGACCGTGGTTATTACAGAGTAGTATAAGATGTTCACATACCAGTGTCAACAGTTCTGATAAGCCCCCAAGCGGGCTTATTCTAAATAGACAGGAACCATTTGTTTATTTATATATATATATATATATATTCCATAGCCTTCCCTACTCTACACCCAGTGCAATCTTCAATGTTCTTATCATATCTCTTCTATTTTTTTTATTTTTTTATTTTTTTTTTTTTTCAGCATCTTAGTGTAACAACCAAAGATGAGGATGAGATCTGTCCACACCATCCTGCTCCTTGAGCCTGCTGTAGTGCATGGTGCCATTCAGCTGGATGGCTCTAGAGTCGTGGAACCGCTCTCGGATAACGACCCTTCGCCCATCGAAGATGTTCTCACATACATTCCTGATCAACATGATTGCCCCTTGCCATGTCATACCAACTATGCCAACCCGCACAAATGGACACCATATCACTCAGTCGACCGTCTACAGCGCTGTGAGCTTCCTATGCTTCTGGACTTCTCAGTGCTCCGTCCTCTAGATGACCCTGATACTGATGTGCTCATCCGAAGTTGCATTCTCGGGGCCGATCCAGCTACTACTAGTGACAGGACTGTCATGAACGCCACCTCTGTGCGAATAGACAATCCCAAGAATGGGACCAATCCCTTCGACGTTAGTCTTGAAGTTGCTCCAGCGTGTGCTATCGATGGGGCAGAAACCAGCGCCGAACTCGCGCTGGCGATGAGCGGAGGCGAGTCGGGGGGATCCAGCCCGGAAATCATCCTACACATTCTGGACGGCATGAAGACCTTTTTTAGTACCAAGGACAACTGCGACGAGACCTTTCTATTCGCATACCACCAACAGGTGGTTGCCAGTATTTATATTGGCGCCGGCCTGGGTGAGCCTACGGCGTCATCCGCTCTCCAAGCTCTTGCTAGCTGGCTGCAAGCCGGCGGCGAGTTCGCGGGCGGTAGAACCGTGGCAGAGATTTGCGGTGGCGGAAGAGGGTCCGAAACTGTATTCGGTCTTGTTATCGATGCTACTGGCGATATTGTGAGGGTTCAGAAGACGGCGGTATCCTGGAGTCGTGGTGATTGCGCCATCACCACTGCCACCGATAATTCCGCACCCCCCTTGAAGCAGGAGACTCTTGATGTCAAAGTGTTTGACATTGCCTCAGCACCTCTGACGGGTGATGCGCGGTTCAGAAATAGCACCGCCAACAACAACAGTACAACATCACCACTCGTCGCACGCTCGCGCAACAGAAGGGCAAATGACCACTATCGGAGATCACGTCCAATTAACAAGCGCGCAACCTGCGATTACATCCAAGTCGTAGCCGGCGATGGTTGTGCTTCTCTTGCAGTGAAGTGCGGGATTTCTGGCCCCGACTTTATGCTATATAACCCAAACCCAAACCTCTGCTCAACTCTGCAGATAGGCGACTATGTCTGCTGCTCCGACGGTGATCCATACACAGAACCTACACCCGATCCCCCACAAGAAAACCCCGATGGTTCTTGCGCAACCCACTTGATCACCAATACCGACACATGCCAATCGCTGGCTACAACATATGGCCTTACTGTGGCTAAGATTGAGTCCTTTAACCAAGGAAAAACCTGGGGTTGGACTGAATGCCAAGGCATGCTGGCTGGCTATACCATGTGCCTAAGTACTGGAACACCGCCGTTGCCGCCTCCACGGCAAGGTGTGCAATGTGGCCCACAGGTCCCAGGCACAGAGCGAACTGATATATCCATTCCCATGGAAGAGCTCAATCCGTGTCCCCTGAGGGCCTGCTGCAGCAACTGGGGGTTCTGCGGTCCCTTTCCTCAACACTGCGAAGTCCACGCACCTCCAGATGGCGGGCCAGGAACTAAGCTGCCAGGGTATGATAGCACCTGTATCTCTAACTGTGGTAATGATATTAAGCAGAACTCGGGGGCCCCGCAGACCTTCTCCCGTATTGGCTACTATGAATCTTGGAATATGGGTCGCAACTGTCTCTAGCAAAACGCAGAAAATGCGAATACAGACGGCTCATATACCCACATGCACTGGTCTTTTGCTGAAATTGACCCAGAGACGTGGACCGTCGTCATCAAGGATCCTCACAACCAGTGGCTCGCCTTTAAAACCCTTCCTAATATGAAGAGGATTGTCTCTTTTGGTGGCTGGGCCTATTCGACTGAGCCTGCAACTTATAACATTATTCGTCAAGCTATCATAACCCACTGGGAGACCTTTTCAACTAATGCAGCCCAGTTCGTCATCGATGAAGGTCTCGACGGCATTGACATAGACTGGGAATACCCTGGAGTAAGTTGTTCACGGACTTCGCTCTTACTCTTAACCTTGCATATGGCTTTTGTATCTAACAGTATGGCCGCAGGCACCCGACATTTACGTAGACGGGCAACCCATCGGCCAGAATGGCGATGGTGCTGCGTACCTTAGATTCTTGACCGCTCTCAAGAGCAAGCTCCCGTCAAAGCTGGTGGCAATCGCGGCCCCAGCCTCGTACTGGTACTTGAGGGCTTTCCCAATTGACGGCATCGCAGCCGTGATTGACTACATTGTCTACATGTAAGCTTGATTTCTTTTTCGTCGCTTGGTTTATTCTCGCGTTTTTCACTTGCACCCCTCCCAACCAACAGCACCTACCTGAGATAGCTGAACCTTTCATTTGATGTTTTATAGGACATACGACCTCCACGGTCAGTGGGACTACGGCAACCCCAACGCCTTTGACTCGTGCCCGTCTGGAAAATGCATCAGAAGCCATGGTAAGGGCTCATCAAATTATTATCTCGAGAAGCTCAGTAGTAGATGTTCACTGACTCTGAGGTCTTATTTACATTTAGTCAACCTAACCGAAACACGCAACGCTCTTTCCATCAGTAAGTACGAGCACCGAGATGTTAACAGGCCTTCGACAGAAGAGGCAGCAGACCCCTGGTGCTACTACCCGTTTCCAGGCGGTTATCCCGCTGACGCTTGGAACAACTCTAGTTACCAAAGCCGGAGTGCCCAACAATAGGATCTTTGTCGGAGAGGCAAGCTACGGCAGATCTTTCCACATGGCTGTTGACGGTTGCTGGGAGCCAATGTGTGAGTTCACTGGTAGCCGGACACAGTCAGATGCAAAGCCAGGCAGGTGTACGGGCGAGTCCGGCTATCTTGCCCACGCCGAGATCAATGAGATCATTAGGAGCGGAAGGCGCCAGTTGTTCCATGACCACGATTCGAACACCGATGTTTTGCTATATGATGGTCTGTGCTCCCCTCATTTTCCCTGCCCTTTCACAATCCTTTCCCTGAGTCAGCGTGTGTTCCTTCAGTGTCTTGATTCGAAGCCTAACTATACTTCTGCCATCCTTTCCTGTCCTTGATCATACTCACATACTCACCGGCTCCTCCACACTAACATTCGTCTATTACTACTATGTACAAGGGACTATGTCAGTTTCGTAACGCCATTGACCAAGGAGACCCGGCGACTTGACTGGGAAGCACTCAACTTCGCTGCGCTGTAGACTTACAGGCTTTTGGCTCGGAAGATATGGATGTCCCAGCTGATCCTCCGTCTGCCGGAACAGAGGGCTGTGTAGCGGGGGAGAGCGCGGACTATAACGCGGATAGTCTGTGCCAATTTGCTTGCAACTACGGCTTCTGTCCAGAAAGCACATGCACTTGTCTCGAGGAAGGGCCTGTCAGGCCACTTCCAGCGGCCGTGTCAGAGCAAAATTTTGTAGCCTGGGATGACTTTGATGTGGATTACCAGCGCCTTTGCAAGTTTGCTTGCAAGTACGGATTTTGTCCGCCGGATACCTGCGGGCTTCAAGTCGTCGATGAGTGGGATGATGGCTCTGTTGACTCCGATGGCGGCTATGCTGACGGCATACAAAACAAGGCGAAGAACTATGAAGTGAACAAATGGCAATGCCAGGTATTCAAGACGCCCAGGTACCGAGATTCAAGTGTACACCAGTGCTGGCCCGCATGCCGCGAGACTGTCGAGGCTGCTCAGGCTGCAGGCCGAACCACCAACTACGGCTGTGTTGGCTTCTGGCCTCTGGATGAACCCATCCCATGGACTCAGTACTCTGGAAGCAATGACCCTGATATGGTCTATGCCACTGGGCGTTGTGTGTGCGACAACACCCTCGTTAATTTCTTCGCCGACACGATTGTCGAGGCATTACCCATCATTGCACAGGTATGCTTGTTGACTTTCTTTCGTGTCGTTATTGATCTTTAAAGGGGCCTGAGATGCGGTTCTAGTACTGACGTTTTCCTAGATCGGGTGTTATATGCTCATGTCGGTATTTAAGCTTGTGCTCGATATAGGACTGCAGGCTATTCCTGGTGTGGGCAAGATCATGGACGCTAGCTTAGGTAGGTCTCTCACTCCCCTCTATTCTGGTTTCACTTTATGATCAGGGTCCTACACCCTCAGTCTCTTTCATCTAAGTTATAAGAAGGGGTAGGATAGGGGCGGGCTAACACTCTCCATCAATAGACACCATAACCACAGCAGCCCAGCTAATCTCATACGCCTATCCTGAAGATGAAGACCCAGTAGGGGCTTTCGAATGGTGGCTCAGTCCTTGTGGCGGAAGCGACCTCGTCCCAGCCGAAATCCAGCAAGTCTTTGGCATTCTAAGCGCAGTCGCCGACGGCGTATCGAGTTTCAAGACTCCCCCGAATATCCCAAGAGGCAGTGGTAGAAAGGGGGACGACGCCAACCCTACGGATCGATCAAAACCCAAGGCTGGCACAGGCAGCGGCAAGCAGGGCACCGGTAGCGGCGGAGTTACTAAGAAAAGGAGGTGTAACGTGCCTCCTAGGCAGTCGAGTGTTATTATGGGCGAGGCAAAGAACACGGTTCGCGTGCAGTCGTGTGTTGCAGCCGCCGGCGGCGGAAGCACGACGACCAAGAAGGACTATGTGATCACGGAAGTGGAATTCGGTGCAACGCCGACCACTATATCGAAGGTCTGCGAGAAGAAGAACTCCCAGGCCTGCTACCACTACAGCTCGGCCATTGCCCAGAATCCATCATGGAACCCTCTACCGTGTGTCCATGGGAGGGTTAGGCACCTAGAGAAAGAGCGTCCTGCAGTTGATGTTTGGAAAAACCAGCACCACCTCTCTTGGAGAAACCCTAAACTATGCAGCGCCGACGAGTTTCCCCCGCGCTACCTACTAAGCAATACCAGTCCAGAAATGGTCAACGCTGGTGAGCCAGGAGGCCAGTTGGTGCGATATATGCTACAAAAGCAGAATTCGGGCGGTGGTCAGATGTGGAAGGGTGTCTGCTTCGTTCCCCATATCGCAGGCTTGTCTCCAGCTTAATTCTTAAACAAGTGGAACTCTTCACTCGTCTCCAAGAGGGATACAGAGACCAAAAGGGGAGTCGTCAGTCAAAAGACCACGGTCTCAGTCAATGTGAAGCCATGGTTTGAAATCTCCGGTTTTGAGCATGAGCAGCCCCCCAACACTCCTCCGTTTGAAGCCGGCTTGTGGGACAACCAATGCTGGCCCAGTCAACGGGCACCCGGCGACCCAGGCTTCGCACTCTTCGCCTGGGATAAGTGGTATGACACCCATGACCCCCAGCCAAAGTGGGATTTTGCGACAGAGTACGAAAAGGGCAGCAATGGGTCATAATCATCTTTCGGTATCTATTAGAAGTATTCGGTCTCTTCTAGTTTCTCTTTCTCTTGGGCACACGAACCACGGCCTGCAAGTACGAGACCTATCTCTGATCCCGGCTAAGCTTTGGGTGGGATTGGAAGGTGGGAGGTTCTTTAAGCTTGATGGTCACTTTCAATGATTTGAGCCCCCGTTGGAGTTGTGAGCCATCTTGAAGTTATTGGGTCCCAGAAGAATAGGTGGAAGAAGTTGGGATGTCCTTGTATTAGAGCAAGTGTGAGAGTATTAAACGCTCAATTATTAACGCTCCAGTTCTAGGCTCATTGTTTCTTGAAATCTTTAGCCTTGATATGAAAGGCAATTACCCCCATGATACCTATCCTTGAAAGCAGTGTTCTCGTACCCCAAGCAATAAAAAAGGCCTGAAGCCGCGGTGAGCTGGCAGCTGGCACACGCATCACAATATGTCCCTAGTCTACCCGATTGAATCGGTGGCGTTTCTCTCCCGGCCGAATCTCCAAGTGCCTAAATGGCTGCCTGAGACGCACGACATCTACGCGTCTGCACCTTCGTAATATCTCTCTCAAAAAGTCCGACAGAGTCCCATCGCATGAAGTGTGTGGAAGTACCCTTTAGTAGTCGAAGTCAAAGAGGAAGGTGTTAAAATGACTGTGATATGAACCGTCAAATCCTAAACTCGATCGGTTTTCCGTCTGTACATTTAGACGACGAGTTAAAAAAACAGAGTGAACAAAAGGTCCCAGGCTCAGCCCGTGAGCCGATGACGTATTTTGCCTCAATGCCATGCGACAACTTGGACTGGGAAGACCTGGATCAATGATGTCTCAACACAAAGTACATCTAGTATGCCACCTGTACAGGAGGAGGACTCCAACTGACGTCGCCGTAGTTCGGACAAACGTAAGCTTCAATCCGCGCTGTGACAAAGGACGGGGCGGGCTCAAAGATTAGCAAATTGATTGATGCCATTTGATTGTTTACCCAAGCACGAGTCCATTCAATTACTCCATACGTTGTCCACAGCTACGGGTCTAGAATGCGTGCTGCAGCTGGCTCGGCTGTTCAGGCGACATCTATAAAGTCCATCAGGCGCCCAGGCATCCCCGCAACTCGCTTCCCATCATCATCCTCACCACTACACTTATCCATCACCAACCGTTTCGTTACTAGCCAATTTCACACTTCAAAACCATTCACTATGCCTACCTACATTGTGAGTTTCCACCATGCATGTGTTTATCTCCTATGAGCTCCTTGGCGAGCTGGCCGATTCACTTACTGACTGGGCTCGTTACCGTATAGGTCACATGCAAGCCGGACGCGACCCCCGCGCAGGTCCAACAGTATGTTCTACATAGTCTGTTTTGCATTCTCGACACTCAGCCCCAACTAATGCCGTTCCTAGAGCCAAGGATGACGCAGTTGCCCAGGGCGGCAAGATTGGACACGAATACAACTTAATCAAGGGCTTCTCGTGAGTTAACCCACTGATCTGGGTATTTAAAAAGATCGCCAGGCGCGGATAACTAACTCAGTGTTCTGTTACATAGTGTGGACTTCCCTGATAACGCTGTTAGTGCTTTCCAGAAGCATGAGCATGTCGAACACGTCGAGCTGGACCAACCTGTTAGAATCCAGTAATTCCTACGAAATCGTGGTTGGAAGGTTGGAAGGCGACTCTAGCATGAGGTGCGCTTGGGTTCCCATCTCGGAGGGCAATAGTTGTCCTTGAGGAAGCATGGGATTCTCGTCGCCTTGTTATCGAGCAGGAATAGTGTAATTGATTATTGTTCCAAAACTGAGTATTGTTCAATGTCGTTTGGTCAATGTTCCCTTACTGCTGGAGTAGAGCGGTTGTCCAAAGTACATTACATCATAGCTTGTAACTGCCGCTGTTAGACGAGGCCGGTGAGATGAAGACACTACGAAGTACGTCTCAGGCCATTCGCAATGGAATGCGAAAAATACCCCCGCACGGACTCTTCAACATTACTTCGCGCTTCAGAGCGCTTTTTTTTCTGCAACTGAACCATTGATCCACTTCAAGACGGAAAATATTTGTTATTTGTCCCGGAATTTGAAACGGTCCATAAAGCGGCTTAGCAAGCGACTAAGTCAATCAAGTGTCAAAGATTCTCTATGGCCAAATGGTTAAGGCGTCCGACTGTTACTCCAGTAGCTGAAATCGGAAGATTCCAAGTTCGACCCTTGGTAGGGAAGCTTCATTTTTTGCCCATCTAGTTCATTAATGCGGGCCATTGATGTTTTTCTTTTGCTCGTCGATTTATCGTTATCATTATTGTAATAAAATTATTTTATAATATGAATTGTTTCGAGAGTGATTTTGAATTTGAATTTATAAGCTCTTCTTTATTGTATTTGTTATTTAATGTTTTTTATTTTTATGAGCTGATGATGGAGCAAGAGTCGCAAGTGTCAGTTGCAAGTGCCAGTGTGGACGAATGGATCTTGGATGCATCGGTCTCGTCATCTTTTTTCACCCTGATGACCTTCAAGAGTGGTCTTCCCATCTCGGAACAATGGCGGAGATAGCCACCAGTTAGGCCCGCCAGGGCTCTATGCCACCACTGTCCAGTGCTCAGTTGGCAGCAATTTCGGACTGCATTGCCCCGGTGAAGCGCGGCACTCGTAACTACGAAGGTCTCTGCCAATAGCGCCGCCCTCACCAGCCGACCAGCCGTCACTTGCCGACCCAGCTTGCCCCACGTTCCGAAACCCCCAATGTCCAATGTGACAATGTCCCCCTCTTGATCCTCGTACTGACAGTCTCTCGAGTGTTCCTCAATTGTCAGCACCACAAGAGCATTGTTGATGGCTACGGCACAGTGTGTTCATCACTGGAGCTAGCCGAAACCAACAGTTCGACCGCCCACTCTCAACTGCGACACCACCCAACCGCAGCGAATTACTCAACTGCCAGTCTGCCAGTCTGCCAGACCAAAAACCAACTTGGGACCGACGTACACCTTCGGTATAGCCTACCTACCCCAAACTTAAACCCGAGCCGTCGGTCTGAATCATCCCAACTTCTCTTCCCTTCCCGCAAAACAGCATCACCTCACCATGCCACCATGAAAGCCATGTCCACCCCCATACGGTCCCTGCGGTCTCGCAGTCGACTCTCAGCTTCCACCACACTCTCAGCGGCTCCAATTGCACGGCGGAGGATATCCACGAGCATCTGGAATAGCTTCATCTTCGGACCGCGGTCCCCACCCACCCCGCGACCCGTCACCGATCACGAGGTAGCAGAGCTGGCGCGGAAAGAGCTGCACCCTCTCAGTCTCGCCGATCTCATCAAGTGAGTACAGTACTATCGAGGCTCCTCTTGAAAGGAATTGAAGAATTGCTTTCGGAAACTTTGTTGGGGGGGGGGATAGAGAGTGTGTAGATGTGTGTTGCTCACGAGATTTCCCTAGACATGGCCGTCCCCCGCTCTCCGAACCAGCCCTCCTCGCCTCAGCCAACTTCACCCTCTCCCTAATACCCGTCCGCCTCGCCTCCCGCATCCAGGCCCTCCGCAACCTCCCCTACATCGTCGTCTCAAACCCCAACATCAACAAGATCTACAAAAACTACGTCCACTCCCTTTCCACCCTTCTCCCCTGGTACGCCAATCACACCACTCACACCCCGGCCATCGAAACCCTCGAAGACGAAATCGCCTTCACCTCCGCCCTCTCCGAGCTCGTCGCGACCCACCAGGATACCATCCCCGTGCTCGCCCGCGGCTTCCTAGAATGCCGCCGCTACATCCCGCCGCAGGACGCCACGCGCTTCCTCGACGAGCACCTGCGCGTGAGGATCGGCACGAGGCTCATTGCTGAGCAGCACATTGCTCTGCACCACAGTAGCCAGGCCCACGGCGGGACGCGGAACAGTGTGCATTATGGGGATAGGCCGAACTATATCGGCGTAATAGATACGGCGCTGAGGCCGGCCACGACGGTGGAGTTGTGCGCTGATTGGGTGGCGGATATTTGTGAGTTGAGGTATGGTATCCGGCCCAAGGTCGTCATCAATGGCGAGCCCGATACGACGTTTGCCTTTGTGCCCATGCATCTGGAGTACATCGTCACCGAGCTCCTCAAGAACGCCTTCCGCGCCACGCTGGAAAATCGCATGGAATCCGAGCCCATCGTCGTGACCATCGCCCCCGAACCAGCCTCGCCCTCCGCGACCCCACGGCGCATGACGCCCCCTCCCCCTCCGCCGGAATACAGCCTCGGCGAGCACGACGACCCCGAACCCGACCACCACTCGGAATCACATACCATCCTCCCGCTCGACGAGAATGCCTCGGGCGTGACCATCCGCATCCGTGACCGCGGTGGCGGCATCTCCCCTTCCCTCCTCGACAAGATCTGGTCCTACTCCTTCACCACCTTCTCCGCCGATGACGAACTCCCCGGATCCAGCGGAAACGGCGACGGTCTTGCCGCCCTCTCCTCTGCCGGTCCTGGCGCAAGCTCCCTGGCCGGCTTGGGCTACGGCTTACCCCTCAGCCGTGCTTACGCGGAGTATTTCGGCGGAGGCATCGCGTTGCAGTCTCTCTACGGGTGGGGCACCGATGTGTATCTCCGGTTGAAGGGTGTAGGGAAGATTGATTCTTGAAAACGCCTTCCTTTGTTTCTTGGTGTTTATTGAGCGAAGGCATGAGTGAGAAGATTTGGGGGGGTTCTTTTTTTCACTACTTTCTTTTTTTTGTTTTACGTTTTGTCTATATGAAAGACGGTTGAAGAAGCGCTGAAGACGGGAGAGAGGAGGACAAAGCATTGATATCGGATCATGGGATTAGAAGGTAGCGAGAAACTTGGGAAGGTTTCGTTTTCATTCTGCTGCGCAACGGATGGCATGTCTCTTTTGTCCGAGGGTTAACAAAACACTTATTGTAGCATTATCGTTTTTTTTCATTTTTTTTTTTTATTCGTTAGTCTACGTACATAACCATAAACAACAGATTTCCCATGGGAAGACCTCATTCACCCCTTGCCACCTAAACGATTGGGCTTGTCTCTTCCTCCGGAGTGAGGGAGACCATGACAGCCCTCACCCCCATGGCTCCTTCCTCAACATCTCAACCTGCAACCGCCTGCACTCGTAGCTTTATATAGAAGGATCCGGCAGCAACTTCCAACCGGGTAGCTCAAGTGGAAAGACCACGACCAGTGACCAAGTGGTCATTGGAGCGCTCAGAAGGTTAGAAAATTGCAAATTTTCGTAGCTCGCGGACAAGCAACTGGGATTCCATGCTGGGAGCGGGCCGCGAGCGAGCTTTTTGTTCTTTTTTTCTTCTTTTCTTTTATACACACACCCTTTACCTATTCTACGAATTCTACTCGCACCTCGGCCTCTTGATTTCTCGTCTATTCGATGGGATATTTATGATGCATGTCCTACAACACGGGACCTGACGGGGCTTGAGATTGATCTCGGCGCTCGATATAAGGGAGTCAGTTCTTCGTCTGTCGAAAAACTGGTGATATTGTTCGCCTCAGATCAACTTTCCTCGAGATACAAATAATCTCCCATCCTAGCTAAATATATATTCCCTTCATCACAGACCAAGATATGACAAGCAATCGTAGTCCCTCTTAATTACTGGAGAATTAAGTATGTGTATTGTATGTTATCCCGCATAGACAAAAAAAGGAGATCAGCGTTACAAGAGAAAAAACCAAGGAAAGGAACTCGAATATGAAAAATGTTAAAACGCCATCCTCAAAGACCACCCGTCGAAATATGTGCCTTGATTTGACTTGAGAGAGAAATGAGGGAACAAGGAAAACACAAGGAAAATAAAGGAAAACAGGACAGTATTGTGTGTTGCGAACGTACATGCTCAAGTTATCAAATCCTCCAAAAAATCTCTAAAGTTATCATCAAAATATAGTAAATGAAAGCAAAAATAACATCCAATTTAATTACACCTCAACTTTTTTTCCCGGAGGAGTTTACATGTTAGCCAACTCCTGGTCAATCTGCCTATCCATAAACGTCCTCCTCTCGCCGGTGAGCTCGGTCTGAAGCCTCTGCTCCACAAGAGCCCGCACCTGCTTCTTCGTCACGGTATCGAGGTCAACTTCCCTAAGGACGCTCTGGATAGCCTCGATGACCATGGCGTCGTCAGGCCCAACGTGTCCGCGCTGGAAGTCGAAGGAGGTCGTCGAGCGCATAGCCGTGTCGGGGCCCGCGAATGACGCCCTGGTCGCCGCGCCGCCCGAGTAGCCGAGCGCCGTCGAGGAGCGGTTCATGCCGACGCCGAGGGCGGGCGAGAGGTTGCTGGTGCCGCGAAGGTTGGAGACGCTGGCGCGGATGTCCTGGTAGGGCGAGGGCCGGCGCTGGATGTCGCCTCCGAACGACGCCATGGACTGCCGGTTGAGCGCGTTGTCACCGTAGGGGAAGCTCGACTGGCGCTGGATGGGGACACCGGCGCCGCCTAGGTTGGTGGGCGAGGGAGGCATGAAAGGAGGACGACCGGCCATGCCGGCGCGGAGGGAACCCTGGGGAACGGACGAGTAGACGCTCCTGACCTCGTCCATCTCGTATTGGTCCTCGCCGAAGTACTCGCGCTCGGCGGGACCGCCGCGGCGTCCGGGGAGGTTGTTGGCGAGGGCGTAGTCGTCCCAGCGCTGGAGGGGAATGCTTCGAGGATCGAAGTTGGTCTCGTCGACCGCCACGATCTTCTTGTCACCCTTCTCTCCGACAACGATACGTGTGTTACCCCACGAGAAGTTGTCCTGGTTCCAGAAGGAGTAGATGGGCAGGATGAACGAGTAGATTGGGAAGGCGAGACAGTAAATGATCATCCAACCAATGTGCTGCCACTGCCGCTTGAGGATGAAGATCAAGGCCTGAAGACCATAGACGGCTGCCAACATGACAATCGAGAAGAGAGGGAACTGGCTCTTGTGCGAGGCAACGCTATAGATAAGCCAGCCCAAGTAGGCGCAGGTGGCCGGAAGGATAATGGTCGAGCAGAGATCAAGGAAGACGACAAATCTCATGGAGAAGCAGCAGAAACCACACATTTCCTTGAGCCGGAGCAACTCGACGAGGTTGTGGATCGTGGAGTTGATCCAGCGACGACGCTGCGAGAGAAGAACACTCCACGATTCGGGTGCGGCAGTCTCACAGTAGGCATCGGGAATGAACTTGTACGACATGGAAGGGAAGTACTTGGTCATGAGAGTCGTCAGGTAACGATCCTCACCAAGAGACAGCAGGTTCTTCTTGTGCAGCGTATCAACATCGCAGACGGAGTAATCCCTGATCACATCATCCGAAATGATGAGTGGCTTGCCCTTGTCAATGGTTCGGAGACGGTACATGGAGAAACTAGGAGGGGAAAACAAAAGGTTAGCTAACCATCTAGGGAGGAGGTTGAAGAAAGGGAAGAGAAGCAAAAGAGGCACACATACCATCCTGGCAAGCAAGTAACACTGCCAAAGAGAGACTCGAAAGCCTTGGTAAGGTGGTGAGAAATAAAGTACTCGTAAACCTGAATCATAGTCCACCAAGTCTTTTCATCGTTCTGCAGCCCCGTCTCACCGCAGATACCGGCAATCTTGGCATCATTGGCACAAGCCGCAACCAGGCGATTGAGCGAATCTTCCCGGACCGAGGTATCGGCGTCGACCATGAGGAGGTACTCGTAGAGCTCGGGATCCACACCAATGACATTGTTGATCTGATGGAACATTTCCAGTTCGAGCGGGTTCATGGGCGAGCGGTGGTGGACGCGGTTAAGGAAGCTCATCAGCAGAATCTGCGAGTCACGCTTACCACGGTTACCGGGCTTGACGGAGGACTGCTCGGACTCCTTGCCGACCTTGACCACAACGATATAGGGGACGACGTTGCCCTCGAACTCGTACAGACCCGAATACACCTTACCATAGTTGAGCTGTTCAGAGCCGGTACCGATCGATTTGAAAGGAAGCGCTGGGGGATCAACCTTGGGGTCGACGCCGAGGATATCAAGGACAATCTTGGGCGTGGGCCTGTCGTTGCCCTGACCAACAATGATACCGTCGCAAATGACGCAGATGAGCTTCCTCTTGTTGTCATACTGGAGAGCTGTGAGCGAGTCGATGGCCTTGCGCAGGGAGTCTTCACCCTCGGTGTAGGCGGGGACCTGGCAAATGACAAACTTCTCCTGGGGCGAGGGCCGCCTCTTGGAGCCGAATTGCAGCGCGGCCAAGAACTTGACGAGGATGACAGCGCAGATGATGATGGTGAAGGCGAGCAACATGTATTTGTTGACCTCGCACCTAGGTGTGATTCGGAAATCAGGGATACCCTGGTAGAAGTGGTTCTTGATGCAGTTCATGCTGTTGAAGACGGGAGTCTGAGCATCGGTATTGCGGACCTTGGCCGTGAGTTCGTCCCAAAGCTCGGTGATATCCTCGCCAGGGTGTTGCTGCACGATATCGGTGACGTCCTCAGAAAGGAACTTGTAGAGTTGGTTCCCGTCCATTACATCTAAGGTGTGGAAGTAGTCGGTCATATCGTAGATCTTGCCGTCGTAAGTGAACCACATGTGCTGGTTTTGGCGCCCATCGTCCTTGACATCCTTAGGAAGCCACACAAGATCACCCTTGTAGTACTCGGTGATCTTGGGAAGAAACTGAGCAGTGTACCAATCGTCTGCGGCCAGCTTTGAGGTAATGTAGGGGGTGAGTTTTCCCGACTTGTGCACGGCCTCAGGATGCTCTTGAGTTACGTTGGGGAGGAGCTCCAGTCTGTCGCCGATACCCAAACCGCGGCAGCTAATGGCCAGAGGGATAGGGAAGTAGTCGGTAAGGTCCATTCCGGCGAACGGCTCCATCCGATCCTGGGTGGTCTTGATTGGAATGTCGCTGTGTTGCTGCTTCCAGAACTTGGAGATATCGTAAACCCTTCCATGAATGCTGACGAAGTAATCGTCTGCTCCTAAATGGTGGGAAACTTCATTCCTATTCCAAACCTTGTCTCTATTGGGGCAAAGAACAAGACCAAATCCGATAATCCAGAAGACGACCATTGCATTGATGAGGAAGATGAGGAACACTAGTACGACCTTTTCACGCCACGCCATACGGACGTCAGGGCGTCTCATGCGGCCAACATGGCGGAGGAGTGGCGATGGAATCCAGAAGGTGAGAGCCCAGACGAAGCCGACCCACACGCGACGACCGAACGTTTGTTGCTTGGTCTCAATCGTCTTCCCGTGAGCAAGCTCAGGATCCATGTTGCCAATGAATTCGCCGTCGTTATTGTAGTAGACCTGACCCTTGTAAGTGTCACCTTTGCTACCTAGGCCGTAGTCGCCGTTGTTGACGTTCCTCAGCGGCGTGGCGGCGACGGAAGGGGCGCGGTTCTGGTTCAGCGTGACTTGGCTCATGTTACCTTGGCTGAAGTTCCGGCTATGACCGACTAAGTGATCCCGACTGCCGTTCATGGAACCATCTAAACCGGTAGGGAAATAACCGCTACCTGCCGCCGAGTAGGCAGATTCGAAACCCTGGGTAGGCGCCGCGGCAGGCATAGCCATAGGCATAGGCATACCGGCACCCATGGGCTTGAGATCCAACATGCTCTCGGCCTCCCACCAGGCGTTCTCACGCATCCACACGCGCTCCTTTCCAACAACGACCTCGCCGTTGCTCCAGCCACGCTCGAGGATCCAGGTTTCGATACCGTCTCGGCCATCCTTACAGCCCAGAACGGAGTATCGCTGGACAAATTCGTCGAGGTCGAAGTCGGAAGTGAAATCGAGGTGTCGGTTTCGGCGGTTCGCCCATTCAGGTAACCTCCAGGCGCGGAGTTGGCGAGAGACGGTGCCGGCAGACCAGGCCGAGGTGATGGAAGGCAAGGCTGCCAGGCTGGACGGAGAATCGTCGGTTGGGTGGATGCAGAGGTGGAACCAGGCTCGGCTGGCGTTGAGGAGAGCGGCTAGGTCGATTCTGCCGGCTCGACCTAGATTAATTCCCTCGCCGGGGACGGGGAAGAGCAACTTCTTAAGGAAACCATCGTCGTCAGCAGCGTGAGCCACCTTCTCAAGGATAATCTCACGCTTCTCGAGCTCGTGTTGGCGGCTTCGGCCCACGGGACCAGTCATAATACCCAGATCGGGGGCGGCCTCCGCCACGGCATTCTGCATCTCCCGGAGAACGGATGAACCCGCACCGGAGACTTCGACGCCATCTTGAATCATCTCCTGGTTGATGCCTTGGCTATCGTCGAAGATGGCCCTCATAGCGATTGCCTTGCCGAGCGTGGGGTCAGGGACTTCAATGACTGTGATGGAAACCGTATCGCCAGCATCACTGGGACCAGCGGGAGAAGGGCCACGGCCGTCAACAGACCCAGCACCATCGCGGATAGCCGACATCTGAGAAGAAATGGCCTCGTTTGCCTTGGAAATGACCCAATCAACGAGGGACTCATAGAGGCCACCGACAAGAGTGACGCGGTCTTCGGTCGAACACTGTCGAGCGAGAACCTCGGGTTCGACGCCGAGGAGACCACCGACATCCTCGATGATTTCATCCAGCTCGTCGGCGTCCACACCATAATCGAGGGTATTACCAAGCTTGAGGAGACCTGCGAGAGTCGAGATGAGATTCCGGTGAGCAGATCCCTTAATTCCAATCTCCTTCAGCGCTGCGCGGAAGTCATCGGCAGCAGCGGCATCGTCCGCGGTGGGGAGATAGGAAGGTGGGGTGTAGGTGCCGGAGCGGGAGAGGAGGGTATAGCTCGAGGCAGCCTTGAGCCCGAGGAACTCTCGTTCGGCGGGGGTGGAAGCCGAAGTGAGAAGATAGTAAAACACGTCGAAGGCGCGGTATCCGGTCTCCGGTGGAATGTTGAGAAGTCCCTTGGCGGTATCGATGCCGCCCTGAGACAGGGCAACACTGGCTGCGGTGAGCGTGCCTGCAAGGTTTAATGTGAGGCTGACTCCTAACGCAGCTTGACGCGGCGTTGACGGGTTGAAGGGTGTGACACATCGGAGGAAGGGCTGGATGGCCTCCAAGGCCGTGAAAAGTGTCGCGGGAATAGAGAGTGGAAGGGACTGGAGGAAGGGCGAGAGGAGCGATGGGGTGGATGTGTGTAGCGATCTAAGAACGTTCCGTTAGAAGCCTGAATAATATCACAATTTGGGTCACCCGACAAGCAGAGGCGAGAAAAAAAAAAAAAAAACCTACCCAAGGATAATGCATCCATCCTCTGCTCGTCGTCTCGCGTGTTCCCAGGCCCGCGCAGCTAGACTACGGTCAACGGTTCCTCCAACCTTCCCGTCAAGCCCCGCCTGAGCAGCGGTAAGCCAGGTGTTGACGACTAAACTGGAACCAGCATCAAGGGTGTATGGCTGAGAAGAAAGGTAGCCGTTATGGACGGCATTTAGTAGAGTCGTCGTCGACACTTGAGAAGACTGCTGGCCGGCTCCGCGGGGACCTCCCGGAGACTCAGACGCGAGCGAATACATCGACATTCGAGAATTGGCCATGTTTGGCAGTGGTTTGGCGACGTGATGTCCGTGATGGACGCTCACGTCGTGTGTTGGTTAATTTTGGGCGGGATAAGTTGCGGACGGCGATCGGGCTGGCTCGACGGCTCGAGGAATATCGACCGGGAAACGGTAGAATCGATGAGTCGGCGTCTTCAGTCACCGTACTCGACTATGAAGACCCGATTATGGCTGATGCAAATGTTGCAAAGAAGCGAGCGACCGAGAAAATTCTGAACGTCAGGTTTCGACGATGGTTAGGGGGAAAACACAGAATTACAGGGAGTCGTTCGAGAATACGCTCCGCCGCGGGACGGCTCCTTTCGAAGCAAAAGGATCGAGCAGAAGAAAAAGAGAAAATGTATTAAACAAAATTAAGAACGAATGAATGCTAAGAATCCATCCAAAGCGAATGAGGACGGGTGCAGAATGCAGCAAAAGAGATACGCTCTTCAGAACCGAAGAAGGCGATGAAGCGATGAAGAACGTGAAGGGCAGGAGCAGGCGCGGGAGGTTTCAATGTTGGCTGTCCTAGTGGACTGAGTACTTGGTAGGGTACCACGGAATAGTACACTCGGCCTACTGTGCAGCACTGCAGTACCAGGTGAGCACCCACGGGGAGTACGGTACAGTAGATCAGGGAATTACGGAGATCCTCACAGACCGGGAAGTACTAGTATCACCTCGTTTCGTTTTAGCTGACATTGTTCAGCGCCTTCCAGCTGAGTACTTTGACGTACAGAGAACGGCGAGCCTATAGACATCGACGTCGGACTGGGTCTGCCACGGTCTCTGGCTATGCCTGCACCAAAGCATTCCAGATCCTACGGCTTCGCCCCTCTCACGATCTTGATCCTCTTCAACCAGTTTGCAGTTCCTTGTTACAGACCCCGAGCATGAAATGGCATCAAAATAACATTTGTGCCACAATGAGAGAAGGCTTCGTTCCTCATCCATGACAATCCTCCGCACAACACGGCTTCTTCTTGGCGTATGTGAGTGTACTCTATACATCAAATATGCCATGTTGTCCGTGAAGGCTCAGGCCAGGGGCTCCAGGACCAGCCCATTCCTCCAGTCCATGCGCTAAGAAACCAATGAGCCCCAATGGATATGCATGATTCTCTGTTTATTTGGAGCGGATGCCACACCTTGCCTCTTACGGTCTAATCGACGATTGGGGGTATTTTTAGTTCGGTGGAGTGCAAATAAATAGGGGCAAGCCACCCAGGTACGAGAAATTTAGTCTCGTGTCTGCGCGCCGTACAAAGTATTGAGTTTCCCACGGTGCTCATGGTGGGGACATGAGGGTTCATAACGGAGCCCCAATCCGTCTGATCCACGGGGTCCCTCATTGGACAGTTTTATACTGTGTACGAAGTACTGGGCGAGAGCCACTTGTCTGCGAAGTACTTGCATGAGATGGTTGGAATGCACGTGAGATTTTTCGACAACGGGGAAAGGGCCAAACCATCGTCTGGGAAAACAAAGGACATCGAGAGCATCGCCACCTGCGTTGCTGGGAGGTTGCCGAACTCTTGGCTTTGTTCAAATCCATTGTAGCGTCCTCGAATATTTCTTACGAAGTATTCTCCATCCCAAGTTCCTTTCAGCCTGTTGTCGAAGAGAAACAATCTGTTGCATAGGGAGTTGCCGTGATACCTCGTCATGGCTTCCACCATCTTCCTGCATATGCTGTGTGTGGTCATGGTGATCGGGTGATACAGGACGGAGTTTGCAGATGTGAAGTATTGGATAGAGATGGATGATATTAAAGAAAGGAGCGCGACATCATCTTCGTGATTGCAAATTAAGGTTGTATGAGGGACTGCACCAACGAAGTGGCACCTGGTTTATTTACTTCGTATTTACTCGACACGTCGTCGCTGCCCACCCACTTGGACAGCTTCTTGCATAGTGGTGACCTGCTCCACCATCCATCTCGACTTGCCTTTGTACTTTGTAGTTCAAGCCCACCGTTCACCACCTCGTACAACCGAAGCCCTGAAGAAAACGATGCGGGTGTAGAGCGGTGCGAGTGTTGTCACCAAGGTGTGCTCGCCCACACATTGCAATATTTTCGCCATCTCGTGGCTCCCTCTCGCTGATGTCCGTGAGGGGTTTCTACCGCCGTCACTGTGGGCGAGTTGGTGATAAAATTTGTGGCGGAGCACGTTCTGTGTCTTCTCACATCCTCGGCTTCGGGCCTCCGAAGAGGGAAAACACTCCCAATATCAAAATTTGCTTTTTCTCAGATATTTGCCCTTTGCTTGTTCAGGTCAGAAACACGGACGCCCAATGCACCCAGTGCCGACGCGGAATTCGAATCATTAAAATCGGATCCGTAATTTAGTGGTCGCAGAATCAAGGAAATGGCGCGAGTCACTTCCACCAGACTTATGCGTTCCAAGAAAGACCCGCTTATTTCCCCTTTTCAATGCTTAGAGCCTTGGAATCAGATGGAGATTTCTCCGTCGACCAACACATTTCAGACAACAATCATAGGGCATGGTGGTACAAGTCTACGGAAACTCCCAGGTGTTCCCTTGCCCTGCCAACCATATGCTGTTTGAGTCTTGCTTTGTTTTTTTTTCAGTCTTGTTTTTGTGCCGCGTGCGCCTGATAAATTGCGTTTATTCATTTCATTGAACTCTTGCCTTTGGGGACATGCTTCGTAGAGTGCATACATCTCTGTAGGCTTCTGTTTCCGTCCCGGGCTGCCCCAAATATCCAAGCTTTTCAGATCTGTAAACAAGACCTCATCGAGCACTAGCAAGGAGAGGGAAAAATCCAGGTGAGAGGAGCGGGCGGAGATGAGGCTCGGCGTGGCCCGGCGCAGCTGAGATCCTAGGACCAGGGTGTGATCTTCATGTAGTACGATGTACCAAGTGGCAAGTGATAGGGCAATGGCTACTTGGTCCTTTGTCCCGCCACTTGGCAAGACGCCATGGGTGAGCCCCGACTAGGACAGGCCCGCAAAACGACCCCTGAAGCCTTTGGAAGGACAAGTCCACTCATCTGCGTCCGAGAAGAGAAGAAAAGGAAAAGTTCAATGATCAACGTACGAAGTAACTTTTCCCGCCAGGACTGCTAAGCCTTTCCCGTACCATTCCATGTCGAATCGGCTGGGTTGCGGCATCAATTCCTCTCTGTCAGACTCCCAGAATAGCCATCAAATGGTTATAACTCACAATCATATCCAAGGGCCTTAAGCTCGAACACGAGCCGTCGGTGGCAACAATATTACCTTGATCGGCCTCGTATGGCTTTCCCGATCGATCGGGCTAGTCCATAGTCGTATTTTTGACACGAGGCTTTTCCGGCCTGCCATAGTGGAGGTGGCTCGTATGAAAGAAAAATATGCGCTTCTGAACCAAAGTCCACGGCCCATGGCAGATGTACACAGTGTCAGCATTCCAGGTCTTTCGGGGAGGATTTAACGGAATTGACGGTCCGTTTTGGAGAAGTGAACAACACAACAATGCAGTCGCCGAATTCCTGAAATTCAATGCAAGCGACCAACTCGCCGTGGACGTTGGTAGCCGCAGGAAGCTACAGAGATCTGATACACGAGAGGCGATGGCGACGGCGATGGCGCTCGTCACGTCTGAATTCCGGCCCACTTATTTTCGTCTGTATCCGTTTGGGGGGTGACGGGAAACCCGCGAGCACTTGAGACAACGGAGGCGAACCAGGAGTTCATCGCGTCCCAACTTGATGCCGCGTGGGCTCAGCGAAGAGAGTAAGAGGTTCCAAGATCATGGAGAATCGAAACAAATGCACTATTATCCTTATCGTGCCTGTGTTTCGGCGATCATGACAACCAAACCCTGGAATTTCATCAATGTTTACCGGCTTTCTTCAGAGAGTTTGCGTGAGAGACTGAGACCCTACTGGAGCGTAGCCCGCGAGAAGGGTCGAGGTCGGGATGAAGAATCTCTTGTCTCAGCCGGACTGTTCAGATTCCATGCGGAAACCGTCCTCAAGACTGCCCTACTGGGAGTCTTGAGCACCCCATTTAAAGGTTTCAATTATGTAGGTAAGAGAAGTCGACTTCATAGACAATGTCAATACATTTTCAAAGCTTGCCACTCAAATCTAACAACATTAACTCATCTTGGAAGGACGATCCCCGGGACTCCGAACGGTAGCCCGGCGCATGAAGATGCGGACATGGACCTAACGAGCGTCATTTCGGGGAAATGCACAGATTATATGTTGCAGGGTGAGTAAGTACTTGGTCGTGTACCTCAGTACATTGTAGATATTGCCGACGGCCCTGTTGTCCTCTAAACCAGTGCCGGACTGAGAAAACATCCATCAGCTGAACTGCAAACTGCTCGCTCAAACTCGGTTACGGGGCTTGGGAGAGAGTTTTCTTCGCCAGCCACGGACTCGGGATTTGAGGAAAGACGAAGATGAGGAAGCGCTATGTGCTCATGTTCTGACGTACCTACCTTAGCGCAGTGTTCCGGTGCATGTCAAGCCAATGAATCCGGACGCAAAACACTGATGCTCATCTCCTGGATTAGTACCGTCCCCGCTGGTGGGGCCTACGGTAATTGTCCTACGTTTTTACGTTGACTAACGGGCCAACAACGGCCAACATCAGAATGGCACATTGGAGGAACAGTCTTGTGGCAGTACTTCCGGATGTCAGCAGGAATTTGACGATATTGGACTGCGCCATGTTATACTGGGACAGTGTAGACAGTACATAGGCCCCACAAAGTCGGGGAAGAAAGAGAAAGAAAAAGTTGAGGAAAAAGAAAAAAGAAAACGAAAAGAAAAGGAAGATTGAATTTTACCTTTAGGCACAGAAATAATTTAGCGTGCATCCCCCTATTATTATTGAGAGGCACGAACCCGGTACGCCCAACACCACCAGCCAATCGTTCCATCGATCAATTGATCTGTAAGACCAGGACACCCGCCAGCGCCAGCTTCCAGTGTTACGAAGTACTCCAGCCGCTGGGTTTCTGGGAATCCGATCCGTCTGGCAGTGCCTTCCTCCTACTTCCTGCCTTCTATTCTCCTGGTACTTCGTACTTTTCCACTGGTACTTCGGTCCTCTTCTTCGCTCTTTCCCCCTGGTCATACCATACAGAGACAAGATTCCCGTGCCCATTTTGTGTGTTGTACTGCACCTTTCTCCTAACAACGCCAAATTTGGCTCCTTCTGATCCTCCTTTCTCCTCAAGGAGCGACGTTCGTTTTTGCTGCTCCCATCGTCATTGATTTTCTTCATTACCTTCGTTTCGACTCTCCAGATTATTTCGCCAATAAGATCTTGTATTAACTGTACTTTACCTCTTCATAATTACTCTTTCACTACCCCCTTTGCCCCCTCGCCCAAAAAACGCGAAGATCGAACCTCGACGCCCTCGTTTACCCCCGAGTTGCGTTGTTGAGAACGCACACGAAGAGCCTGAATCATTCGTTGACAATCTCTCGTTACTCATCTTCACTCGCTCCGAAAGAAACCCGAACGCTGACTTCCGACACGCTCTCCTGAAGCCCGTCCCCGGCTTCTCGCCCGGCCCATCATGAGTCTTCCACCGCTGGGCGGAGGCAGCGGGGCTCACACGCAGGCCTCTCTTCCTGCGTTGCCCGCTCACCTGCAATCCGATACTCAGCTCACTGCTCATCTCGCGAGCCGGTTCCACGCTGGTCTCCCTACTGCCCGCCTATCGTCTCATGCTCTCATCTCTCTCAATAACTATTCTTCCTCGGCCAAGGGTTTCGATGGCGGCCGTGAGGGCAGCGCCATGGCCGGCGCCGAAGAGATAGCCGACCGCGCCTGGCTCAGGCTGGGACACCGTTCGGAGAACCAGGCTGTCGTATTTCTGTAAGTGTTGTGATGCATTGTCGTTTGGGTTGTGACTATGAAATTGCAAGCGTGTTGGTTTTTTTTATTAACACAAATACCCGAAATGTAGTGGTGAATCTGGTTCTGGCAAGTCAACTCTACGATCCCACTTGTTGACGGCCCTGTTGAACAAGACCTCGACGCCCTTGTCCACGAAACTCTCACTCGCCGCTTATGTTTTCGATACCCTAACGACCACCAAGACCGCAACTACCCCAACAGCATCCAAGGCTGGTTTGTTCTACGAGCTTCAGTATGACACTGCCACAACCACCAACCCTATTCTCCTCGGTGGTAAGCTTCTGGACCACCGTTTGGAGCGTAGCAGAATCGCCGATGTACCCACCGGCGAAAGGAACTTCCATATTCTTTATTACCTCCTTGCTGGAACCACAGCTGCTGAGAAGGCCCATCTCGGATTCGACAATGCCTCCAGCAGCGGGCAAAAGAGATGGAGGTATCTCGGCCACCCCACTCAACTCAAGGTTGGTATCAACGACGCTGAGGGTTTCACCCTCTTCAAGAACGCCCTTCGCAAGTTGGAGTTCCCTCGTAGCGAAATTGCCGAGATGTGCCAAGTTCTTGCCAGTATTCTCCATATTGGCCAGCTTGAGTTCGAGACGACCTCCGATACTACCGTAACCGGCGACGACAGCGGTGGTTTCTCTCACGAGGGTGGCCAAACCATCACCGCCGTCAAGAACAAGGACACCCTGAATCTCGTTGCGGCTTTCCTTGGTGTTGGCTCACAAGATCTTCAGACGACACTAGGCTACAAGACCAAGATGATTCATAAGGAGAGGGTCACAGTCATGTTGGATCCCGAGGGTGCACGTGCACATGCTGGTGAGCTCGCGAGGACATTGTACTCGCTCCTTGTCGCCTACGTGGTGGAGAGCATGAACCAAAGGCTCTGTGCTCCCGAAGAGTCAATCGCCAATACCATCTCCATTATCGATTTCCCCGGTTTCTCCCAGCAGGCTTCGACAAAGTCTACCCTCGATCAGCTCCTCAACAATGCAGCTTGCGAGGCTCTTTACAACCTTACCTTGCAGAACTTCTTCGACCGCAAGGCTGATATGCTCGAGTCCGAGGAAGTGGCTGTCTCCGCCACTAGCTACTTTGACAACTCCGATGCTGTTAGGGGCCTTCTCAAATCTGGCAATGGTCTACTAAGCATCCTGGATGATCAAACTCGCCGGGGTCGTACCGATATGCAACTTCTCGAGTCTTTGAGGAAGCGCTTCGAGGGTAAGAACCCGTCCATCGCCGTTAGTTCTGCCACCGCCAGACTCCCGGGCAGCAATTTCGCGACCGAGAACACTGCAGCTACATTCACAATCAAGCACTTCGCCGGCGAGGTCGATTATCCCGTCAAGGGCCTTATTGAGGAGAACAGCGAGGTTATCTCGGGTGATCTTCTGGGCATGTTCCAGCGTACTAAGAGCGAGTTCGTTGCCCGCCTCTTCGGCCAAGAGGCCCTCCAGACCGTCCACCATCCCAAGGAGCGATCCACGGTCATGCAGGCCACTATCAGTTCCAAGCCTATGCGTGCCCCTAGCGTCATGTCGAGAAAGACGACCAAGGGCGGCCGACCGACCCGCTTCGAGCGCCGCCAACAGCAAGAGGAAGTGGAGGCCCTGAGCGAGGCTGGCGAATCGAGAAAGGGCTCCAAGCTCCTCTCGGCGCACGGCGCTTCTGGCCAGTTCCTCTCATCGCTGGAAAACGTCACAAAGGCAGTTGCGGATCCCAGCACGAACGCTTACTTCGTCTTCTGTCTGAAGCCAAATGACAAGCGGATCACCAACCAATTCGATAGCAAGTGCGTGCGAACCCAAGTGCAAACATTTGGTATCGCCGAAATCAGCCAACGCTTGCGGTCGGCCGACTTCAGCTTGTTCCTTCCATTCGGCGAGTTCCTCGGCCTCGCTGACACCGATACTATGCTTATCGGTACCGAGAGGGAGCGTGTCGAGCTCGTTGTTGAGGAGAAGCGGTGGCCGAGCAACGAGGTCAAGATCGGTTCTACTGGTGTCTTCCTCAGTGAACGATGCTGGATGGAAATTGCCCAGCTGGGCGACAACTACTCGGCTTCCGGTGGTGGCTTTGGCCTCTCCGAGGCTGGCGACGGCATCACACCGCAAGACACGCCCTATGCAGCGTCCAAGGAACGTCTTCTGTCCACTGGTACCCCTACACCCATGGGCTATGGCGAGAAAGGCAAGAGCGGCTACTTTGGCGGAGACATCGATGCTCGCTCCGAGGCCGGCGTTTCTGCCTATGGCGGCGGAGACATGTTCAGGAATATGGACACAGTAGAGCAGATGGCAGAGCGGACAAACGAGAAGGACATGGTCGAGGTCGAGGAGTACCGCGACAGCCCGAGCCGTAAGCGCTGGGTGTTCCTCGTTTACCTGCTCACGTGGCCCGTTCCCGACTTCCTCATCAGGTGGCTTGGCAAGAAACCCCGCAAGGACGTCCGTATGGCCTGGAGGGAGAAGCTGGCCATTAACCTGCTCATCTGGTTCTTCTGTCTTGTAGCTGCCTTCTTCATTGTCATCTTCCCTTTGCTGATTTGCCCCAAGCAATACGTCTATAGCCCTGCGGAGCTTTCGTCCTATGACGGAAAAAAGGGCTCGGGCGGTGCCTATGTCTCGATTCGTGGATATGTCTTTGACCTCGAGAAATATTCCTCGCGCCACTACCCACCTCCTCCGATCGTGAGCAAGAAGTCGCTCATGAACTACGCCGGACTTGATATCAGCAACCTCTTCCCCATTCAGGTCAACTCGCTTTGCCTGGGCAAGGATGGTTCCATTGCCGACGCCGTAACTCTTGACTATAAGTCTACCAACATCACCGGCTCTCCTCTCCTCGTCAACAGCCAGGACCTCAACGCTCAGTACCACGACTTCCGATCTTTCAGGAACGACACCCGACCAGATTGGTACTACGAGCAGATGACCATGCTTCGAGGTGGCTTTATGAAGGGTACCATTGGCTACTCGGCTCAGTACGTCAAGACACTCTCTACACTCGACAATAACAAGAGGAACATTGCCATCATCGGTAGCCGGGTTTATGATTTGACGGAGTATCTGAAGGGTGGCCGTAAGCTTGTCGGAAAGCCGGGCGCCGAGGACACGCCCACGGACCTAAGCTTGACAGAATTCATGGAGCCTGATCTGGTTCGACTGTTTGAGCTCAGATCTGGCGAAGACATCACGCAGCTCTGGGAGAACCTTCCTCTCAATGCCGCTGCTAAGAGACGAATGATGTCCTGCCTCAACAACTTGTTCTTCGTCGGCGACGTCGATACCCGCCGCTCGACCCGTTGTCTGTTCGCTGAATACCTTGTTCTTGCGGTCTCTTGCCTTCTCGCTTCGATCATTGCTTTCAAGTTCTTTGCTGCCCTCCAGTTCGGTACCAAGAATATTCCTGAGAACATCGACAAGTTCATCATGTGCCAGATTCCGGCTTATACTGAGGATGAAGATTCCCTGCGTCGTGCCATCGACTCGGCCGCTCGCATGAAGTACGACGACAAGCGGAAGCTGCTTGTCATCGTCTGCGACGGTATGATCGTGGGCCAAGGTAACGATCGCCCGACACCTCGGATCGTGCTTGATATTCTTGGCGTATCCGAGTCAGTCGACCCCGAGCCGCTCAGCTTCGAGTCTCTCGGCGAGGGTCTCAAGCAGCACAACATGGGCAAGGTCTACTCTGGTCTGTACGAGGTGCAAGGTCACATTGTTCCCTTCTTGGTCATCGTCAAGGTTGGCAAGCCTTCGGAGGTTGCGCGCCCTGGCAACCGTGGCAAGCGAGACTCCCAGATGATTGTCATGCGATTCCTCAACCGCGTCCACTACAACCTTGCCATGAGCCCTCTAGAGCTCGAAATGTACCACCAGATCCGTAACATCATAGGTGTCAACCCTACCTTCTATGAATTCATGCTGCAGATCGATGCCGACACGGTCGTCGCGGCAGACTCGGCCACCCGAATGGTGGCAGCGTTCTTGCACGACACTCGCCTCATTGCCGTCTGTGGTGAGACGGCGCTTACCAATGCCAAGTCGTCATTCATCACCATGATTCAGGTCTACGAATACTACATCTCGCACAACCTGGCCAAGGCCTTTGAAAGCTTGTTCGGTTCGGTTACCTGTTTGCCTGGTTGTTTCTCCATGTACCGCATTCGTGCTGCTGAGACGGGCAAGCCTCTGTTCGTCAGCCGAGAGGTTGTCGACTCCTACGCGACAATCCGCGTCGACACGCTCCACATGAAGAACCTGCTCCACTTGGGTGAGGATCGTTACCTCACGACTCTCCTGCTCAAGTATCACAGCAAGTACAAGACCAAGTACATCTTTGACGCGCACGCATGGACTATCGCTCCCGACTCCTGGCAGGTGTTCTTGTCCCAGCGACGACGGTGGATCAACTCGACGGTGCACAACCTTATCGAGCTTATTCCTATGAACCAGCTCTGCGGTTTCTGCTGTTTCTCTATGCGCTTCGTTATCTTTGTCGATCTTCTCAGTACTGTTGTGCAGCCCGTCACGGTTGCGTACATTGTCTACCTGATCTACCTCATCGTCGCCAAGAAGACCGTGGTGCCCGTCACTGCCTTCGTGCTCCTTGCCGCAGTCTACGGTTTGCAAGCAATTATCTTCATCCTCAGGCGAAAGTGGGAGATGATTGGCTGGATGCTTCTCTACGTAGCGGCCATCCCTGTGTTCTCGTTTGGTCTACCGCTCTACGCCTTTTGGAACATGGACGACTTCAACTGGGGTAACACTCGTGTGGTTGCCGGCGAGAAGGGCAAGAAAGTCGTCATCTCGGACGAGGGCAAGTTCGACCCGGCTTCGATCCCGCGCAAGAAGTGGGAGGAGTACCAGGCCGAGCTCTGGGAGGTCCAGACCTCACGCGAGGACGCGAGGTCGGAGATCTCGGGATACAGCTACGCCACTAAGGCTAACCCGGCCTACTCTGAGTATGGATACCCCAACTCGCGACCAGGCTCGACCGTCGGAGCCTACCCTCCGCACATGCCCCTGCCGCTGTCCCGGCTGTCGTACGCGGGCTCGGACGCCATGGCCAACAGGCAGAGCACCTTTGGCGGGTCTCAGTTCTTCACGGCCGAAGACATGGTGGGCCTCCCCAGCGATGACGAGATCTTAGCCGAGATTCGCGAGATTCTACGCACGGCCGATCTCATGACTGTGACGAAGAAGGGTATCAAGCAGGAGCTTGAGAAGAGGTTTGGCGTTCCCTTGGACGCGAAGAAGGCGTACATTAATAGCGGTATGTTTTGGATCATCCATTCGTTTCTGAAAATTCTCTAGAGGATCTTTCCTAACATGTTTCGACTTTTAGCCACGGAAGCTGTTCTCTCTGGTCAACTTTAATCTATCTAATAACTCACATATCGGTGTTTTTTATTGCAATTTTTTTTTTTTGGAACAAAAGAAGTCTTCGTCTTTTTTATCTTTTCTTTGGATATAACTTGCAGGAAACAACACACTCTCACATAAAGGGGAATCCATCTTTGCTTTATCTCTCTGTCTGTCTCTTCCTCTGTCCGACACTCTGTTTCTATGGCGATAATTTGATGCATCTTTATATTTTGGTCATTGTGGTTTTTTCTGGCAAATTTACTTTTTTTTTTGGAAACACAAAATTGTCTCCCTTCTCTAATCCCTCGTCGTAATCATGTTGGGCAGTTCTGGAACAAGATTATTTGCAAGACGGTATGCGAGATTTGAAGTACTTGTCCTCCTTTTTTCTCTTTTTCGAATCACTTCGAGGGACGTGGAGAGTAGGAAGCGAAAGTCTAATGAATAGAGTAAGCTATTAGCATTATTGATCTTGTCTTCTCGGGGCGGTGTTGAAGTCGACCTAGAGCTTCGTTTCTTATTATGCTGAACGTGGATCGAACAAGGAAATGGAAAGCCCTCGTTCACTCTTTCCATGAGTCTCGGGCATCCTTCCCCTTCTTACCCTCTTCATCTCTCATGTCAGGACAGAACTCGATGCGGGACATAGGCCCGTCGACTCGATGATATATAAAAAGCTGGGAAGTGAGTAACAACGAGTGCCTAAGTCTAGCAACCCCACCGAGATAATTCAGGTAGGGCCTTGTCATCGGCAAGACAAGATCCCTCCCCTCGATAGCGCATCTTCCGAGACGGACAAGCTCACATTGTACAAAAAGTCTGTCTCTCATCCAAGTCGTTTGACTTCATCTCCTCTCCAAGGAGCTCATCTCCTGACTGAACATGTTCCTCGGGCCCTCGATCACACGACTCTTGAGATCCAGAGCCAATCTTCGTCCCCCCCACCTCGTCAAGGGGTTCACAGACATATTCACCCAGTTCCCAAAAAGGGACCAATCTAGCAGAGTCGGATGTGGAAAGAATAAGAGGCCAAACAATGCATTAAAAAGACAAGGCAAAACAAGAAAGCGATATCTAAAAGCAAGCAGAGCTACATCCACTCCCCCCAAAACAGTCGTAATCTCCTTCCCTCCTTCAAGTTTCGTGTTTTTCCTATCAAGGTTCGTTTCAACACTCCCTATTTCCACACCTTCGTTCGAAGGAGACAAAACAAGAAAAAAAGAGACGTCTAAGATTCGGAGGATGCTCCTCCCTCCCTGTATTCCCTTTATTCGTATACCAGAGTTTTGATGCTCCTACAAGACAGGGGAAAGTAACATAAGAAAGAGCCATATTTCGTCAAGGGAGAAAGGTCAATGATCTCATTCCAAACGTTTCATTTAAAGCTTCTTCGTATGTTTCTTTTTTTCGTTTCACAAAGAGAGAGAGGTTAAGATGTTCATTCATGAGAAGGGCGGGGGGAAGTATGTGTTTCTTGTCTTTCTTTGACCGCTTGCATTTGTCGAAACCGCTAGGGGTATTATATTCATTACAGGAAGTAGTCGGGTGTTCCTACAATGTGTTAGGGCAATTTACCCCCACGGAGGACTTGATGTCAGTCGATGGGATGGGGAAAACTTACGTCTCGAAACCATTGGCTCGCCAGCGCGTGGGCATGGATCGAATTGCAAGCTAATCAGACAGGGTTAGAGAGTTAATCCGTCGAGGGGAAGGGCTGAAGCTTTGTGGAGGTCGGTTCGTTATAACATACAAAGTATATTTCAGATGTTCATCAATCTCCATGATAGCAGCTTGGTTACCGCACCTGTAGCAGTAATTGGGCGCTAAGAAAAGAGAAAAACATATCGTTAGCGAGAGCCAGGGAGCGATAGAGAGACAGACCATCCACATACCCGAAAAGATGGTCACCACATGGCGATCTTGGGACCAGTTATATCCCTCCATCACCAACTGGTGAGCACGAGCAATCAAAGTCAAACCATTATTATGGTTAAAAGCCTCCGATATATCCTGCCCAAACGTATAACCAGCACCTCTGGGGGAAATACCCCAACCGCAGCGGTCGTCGGGATCCGACCAGAGCAGATCGCACATGGGACCCTCATGGGGCACCTCCTGGATCCGGTCGAGGGCGCGGATGTTGTCGAGGGTGTCGATGCTGGGCGACAGGCCGCCGTGGAGGCAGAAGATCTGGTTCTCGATGAGGGCGGTGAGGGGGAGGTAGTCAAAGAGGTCGGTGAAGTACTTCCACACGTTGGCGTTGCCGTACTTCCTCAGGCACTCGTCGTAGAAGCCGTAGACTTGTGTGATTTGGCGGGATTCGTGGTTGCCGCGCAGGATGGTGATGCGTTGGGGGTAGCGGATCTTGAGGGCGACGAGGAGGGTGACGGTCTCGACGGAATAGTATCCTCGATCGACGTAGTCGCCTATAGGAGGTTCACGTCGTTAGTCGTTTAGATTCCTTGACAAGTTTCTGCCTTCTTTCCCCTCTTTAACCTGTGCCACTTGGTTGGCCGTCTCCGTTTCCCCTCCATTGAGTGCAGCCCTCATTGCGATGGACTTATGGTTTTATCATAGACCTACCCATAAAGAGGTAATTGGTATCAGGGTTAGGACCGCCAATCTTGAACAGCTCCATGAGGTCGTGGAACTGGCCATGGATATCGCCGCACACGGTAACGGGGCATTTCTAGCAGCAGGCAGCCGTGGTCAGCTTGTCTCTTCTCTCGCGTCATGCTTTACCCCCGCATTCACTTCCCCGCCATTTGTATATTCGTGAGGGAAGAGTGAAGAGGAGATGGATGATGGAAACTGGCGACGGTAGAAACATACGACGGGTTGTACGTTGGATTCCTCCTGGAGGACTTCTCGCGCCTATTTTTGACGCCAATTAGCGAATGCACGAAACAGACAACAACCACGGTCGCATCTGAGTCCGATGATGCTCGATCGGCATCTCCAGCGAATAAAAAGAAGTAGAAAAGGCATATCGGCGAAACATAGAAAGGTTATCGTCGACAAAGTGATGCTTCGATGCCAAGACACATGACGGGGGAGCCTGCTAAGTTGGGCTCGTTCGCCTCCCCCAATCTGATCGGCCGAACAGGACCACGAGATAAAAATAAAAGACGACGAACCTTTTCGCAAAGCCTCTGGACGTCGAGCTCAGAGAGCTGCTTACAGCTCATCAGACTCTCGATCCATCCATCGAGCGTGGGGACGGTCGCGGGTTCGAGGTTGACGAGGGGCTCGGTGGGTACACGCCCGACATCTTCCATAGTAGTGTCCATCACGGGGTTTAAGCGAGCGAGATGTGCTGTGGGGTCTGGGTTCGGGGTCGAGGAATCGAATGTAGAGGGGAACGCTATTGAATTCGATGGCGGTGATGGTTATTCGGGGGATGTTCGCGGATTGGATTCGCTTTACCGTCGTCGCTTCGTTCGGATTAAGGGTTATTGTTGATTGAGGCCGTCGTTGGTGGGCAGGTTCGATGTGTGGTTTGGTTTCGCGTTGAATTGTGTAGGAACCGCAGGCCGGAGCAGTAAATTGGGTAAATTGGAGGGGGGCAATTAGCAGCCAGGCACAGCACGGGGGTTTGAGGGATTGAGAGCGTGGGAGGCGACACAAGCACAAGGCGGGGGCAACTCAATCAATGCTGTTGGCGGTGACGTTTTGGGACGAGGTAGCGTGCTCAGTGCCCCTAAAGGGGGAAATACAGGAAATACAACAGCACCGAGAGCAATATTAGGCGCGGAAATTGCAAACCAGGGACAGTCAAGGGAGTGGCGCATTGATAGAAATTTTCTTGCCTCTTTTTAACTTCAGCTTTCAGCAGCGCTCAGGCACTCCTGAATACTTCAATATCAATTAATATCAATTTTAGCTACTGAGGTACTTAAAGGTCTTAATTCATCGACTATTACGAAGTAACAATTCTGGGCGGGATGTGATGCCTCTGGTCTTCCTGGGAACCAAATCGCGGTCGATGGCTAGAATGTCACGTGCAACATGTCATGAGAAGGACCTTGATGCCATCGAGATCATCAGTACTTGATATGTCGTGGTTGATTTAGGACTCTGTGGAAAATCTTCAAAAATGCAATATAAATCCTCCAGCTAACTCGAGGGGTATCCGACACCAATACAATCGATGCCTCACACTTCTCCTCCCCCAGTATATGTATCCGCAGGTCATGTACACTTCAAACACCTCAAGCCAGCCCACCCAAATCTCCAATCCATTCTCAAAGCACCCTACTTCAATCCCAGCCCCGAAGCACCATTGGCCCCATTCGTCTGCTTCAACTCCTTCCCGACCAGATTCTTGAAATCCAACCCAACCTCCGAAAGCAGCCTTGCATGTTCGTGAGCCCTCTCCATGCAATTCTTCCACACGGCGCTGTCCCGATCCGTCCCGCTCAGCTGTCTCGCCAGGATGACGTTGAAAGCCTCGACTTCCGTCTTGGCCCATTTCACGCAGGCGCTCATCATCGACGGCGGGAAGCAGGCCTGGAAGCACGTGACGGTGTTGCGGATGATTTGGAAGTAGACGTAGGATACCTCCCAAATGTATAGGTGGAGGTCACCTTGGAAAATGCATTGCCTAGTATTCTGATTAGGAACTCTTTGACTTCAGAGCCGAGGGTTCACACGAGGGTTCACACTAACCTTGATCGTTTCTGAATAATGTCACTCCGAGCTGCAAGATAAGCTTCTCTAGCACTATCCTCAAAGCCAAGACGCGTAAGCCAATCGACGTTCCGCCTCGTCTTAGTCTGATCACTATGCGAGGCCTCCAGCTCCCGCGTGATGAGAGCCGCGAGCCGAGCACATCGCTCCTCGACCTTGAAGTTGATGAAGTCCTGCGCGACAACGTTGTTCTTGAGGCTCCGAGCCAAGTTCTTCAGCATTTCGACCCGAGCCACGGCCGGCTCAAGGTTCTGGAGAGCAATGTCGATATCAAGCTCATCCATCTGGCTTTCCACCCACCGCAGGTTCTGCTGCTTTCCGTCCACTTCGATGAGCATGTCTTTGATGTCCGACAGGGTCTCGAGCAGCTCGGTCTTCTGCAGTAGGCCCGGGTCTCGGGAGGCGAAGTAGTTGATGGTTTCCTTAGCCTTGTTGTTGGCCTCCATCTCGGATCGGAGGCTCCGACGGAGCTCTTCGACGGCCTTTCTGATGTTGAGGAGAAGGGTTCCCTTTTCGGGGTCCTCGGGCTTTTCAGTGCGATAGATGAATGAATCCTGCCCAATGCCGCGGACCATGATGGCGTCCGCAAGCTTGTTGCGGCCCGTTGACGAGTCGCTGGACCCGGCCATGTCTACAATTTCGATATCTAGCAGCGGCCAACATCGGTCCGCTACAAGCTTGGTCATGGGGCCACGGTTGTCAGTTGCCCCGCCGGCATCCGCCTTTCTCTTCTTGCGTGATGCGATCAAAAGATGGTCGTTGAGAAGGAAGATTTGCATGGCCCGGCGAGATTTGTAGGTGGCATTGTCTAGCTCGATCCAGGGACCTGCATTCTGGATGACATGGCGGCCAGAGGAGTTGGGTAGGAACTTTTGCGATCCTTCAACGTTTTTGTAGAGAGCCTGCGTTTGTGAAGTTAGTAATGACGTCAACCCCACGGCTGTAATGTCATGGAAAGGGGAGAAGATATTGGCGAGCGTACCTGCATCTGCGAGTTCCACAGCGCGCTTCTATCGGCTACGGAGCTCCGCTTATCCCGCTTGCTCATCCCCGAGGACAACTCGCCATCGAGAGCAAGTTCGCCCGCCGCCGCCGAGCTAGTGCGTAGAGCGGTGGTGTTGGCCTTGAGCTCGGCCATAAGATTTCTCAGAGTCCGCATTTCTCCCTTGAGCTTCTCCGCCTCTTTGCTGATCTTGATGAATTGGGTTCGGTTCTGGAGGACATTCTGCTGAAGATCGGCGGCGGCTCGTCCCCTAAGCTTCTGTAGCCCATCCTCGAAATCTCGGATTTGGTCCTCATCAACATCGCCAAGCACCTCGGCAACATCTGGAAGCTATCAGTTAGTATAAGGACAAGAAAGGGATAAGAGCCGTAAAGTACTAACATTGTTCAGCATTGAGCTTCGGGTCTCGGAGGGCTTTCATATCAATCGGCGGCGCATTGCCTCCGCCACGTGACGGTGGTGGCCGCCGGTCTCTGTCATCTCGGTCTCGCGTGCGAGGCCTATCCCTATTCCGGGATCTATCTCTATCTTCAGCCTGGTACTTATCAAAGGCGCCTGAGCTGGGCATCGGTGGTGTCGACAGGTCAAAGTTAATCGGCGCATTGTTGAAGCGGGTTGAGTAGCGGCGCTTGACGAGGTCGGAGGTCTGATTCTGGAAAAAGGCATTAGAAGCCAATTTCATAGAAACCGTGCCGGCCCGGGTGGGAATCATTCTGCTCACCTTGCCTCCTTGAGGGGGGACTGCGCGTCGACGAGCGTCTGGAGGGAGCTCAGCACTCGGCCTTGGTGGTGGGCCCCCAGGTCCTGGGGGTCCTGGGGGTCCTGGAGGCCCTCCCCGAGGTGGTGTGCTGACATCTTGACTGATGGGAGCGGATATCAGCTTTGGGTTTATGCGGCCCTTCCTCTTCGGCCCGCTTCGAAGGGAGGACATGGTGACGAGGTACGCAGGAGGTTACGGCGCTCACAAGCCGGTTCGGATTGAAAAGAAAGAAAATCGAATAAATCTGTTGGCGATAAAAGTCTGCGATTTCCAGAATCTACACCTTTCGGCTTTGGAATAAGGCTCCTTGAGTCTAAATTAAACTGGGCTAGCACTCAGGAGGAGCTGTCTAATACTTCAAGGAGGGATCAATCAATTGATGTGCTGTCCCAACACTGGACCTTCCTTGCTTGTCCAGGTACATTGTAGGTTGTACCGAGGCGTCTCACAGCAGTTCGAGGTCATATCACGTGATATGCAACTGTTTCCGTCTGCAGCTATTCACTGGCTGGCAACGAGTTTGACAAATGGAGCGATGCCCCACTTCAAGGTCCAGCGTCATAGGTCCGTGCCCGTCAGTCTTTCCAGTCTTTCCAGTCTTTCCACCTGACGCGGCTGAATCCCGGAATACCGCGACTGCGAAAAAAACTGGGCCTAAGGTAAGGCTCTTCGAAAGCTCTGCTAAAATCGGCCAGAAAAAAAAGAAGCGAAAAAAACCGGGTTCATTTTTCCAGCATCTCCATTTTCCAACGATTCAGCTTTCTCGGCGGACGGAACATCTCCTTTGGTGTCTTTTGGGAATTGTACGTCTATATTACGGTTTCAGGATTTTCTTACCTTTTTTCTATTCCTTCTCTTCAAAGCTTGGGCTGCTGCTTATCCCGGTTTATTAATTTTTTTCCTCTCCTTGCGTCACCTCACCTCGGTTTTCCCCTAACGACCAACTCTTTTCTTTTTATCTCCCCTAATCATCCACCCTCCGTCATATCCACAAACATGGTACAAACATCGGTTCTCGTGACGGCCTCGGTCGCAACCGCTGTCACCGGCGTTCTAGGTATGTTTTATCATCTAGCTGCCAAACCCAGGTTCCCAATGGAAGAATGCTCTCTCCTCTGCCTGTCCCTTCAAGCAAACTTTGAGGGACCTTCCTGTTCAATCAAAACACATGCTCCCTTCCTATACTCACATGCTCCCTTTTCCAAATATAGCCTACGCCGTCTACTTCGACTACAAGCGTCGATCGGAACCCGAGTTCCGCCGCAGTCTCCGCCGCAACGAACGCCACCGAGCCCGCGTCGAGAAGGAGGATCAGAAGGCTCAGTCGCAGCTTCAACGCCAGAAGATAAGACTCGCCGTCCAGGCTGCTATCGAGGATGGCTTCCCTCGTGATCCCTCCGAAAGGGAGATGTACTTCATGGAACAGGTCTCCAAGGGCGAGGTTCTGAGCGCTGATCGTAAGTTTTCGCTCTCCCCTGAGGAAGAGGTCCTAGGATGGGGATGGAATGGGAGAAGGGGTGCTCGCTAAGAAGATGCACATGCGAATCCATTTACATATTTATACGGACTGCGGACGACCTTGCTAACTCCTTATCTTTCCCAATAGCCAACACTACATTTGACGCAGCGTTGGCCTTCTACAAGGCCCTCAAGGTCTATCCTTCTCCTGGTGATCTCATCGGCATCTATGACCAGACCGTCTCCAAGGTAACGTTCATCCCACCTC